>NW_004624901.1:194885-221731 GCF_000247695.1 Heterocephalus glaber
GGGAGGGGAGGGCCCATGTACAAAAAAAAAAAGAATTAGGAGAGGGTGCTTTTCCAATCCAAATGCAAACAACATATGAATTACGCTAAGTGAAATAAGCCGGGCACAAGTGCCACATGATCTCACTCATATATAAAGCAGGAAAAAGCTGATCTCATAGAAGTCCATAGTAGAATAATGATCATCAGAAATTAGGTGGGGAGGTTAGGGACAGAGACAGGATGGCAAAGGGTACAGAGTTTCTAGTACACAGCATCTCCACAGTATGCATCTGTTATATAATCTGTTATATAATTAACACAATGCATTCTGTGTTTCAAAATTATTAGAAGTGAGGATTTTGAAGTATTCACGACAAAAACACATATGACAATGTTTTAGATAATTGATAGGCTAATTGCCCTGATTTTGTATATCTCAGGAAAGCACAGTGTGGGCAAGGGATGTAGCTCAGTGGTAGAGTATTTGCTGAACATGTGCATGGCCCTGGGTTCCATCCCCAGCATCACAAAAATGAAAAACGGCGGGGGGGGGGCCGAGGGGAGGGGAGGAGGAGAGGGGAGAAAAGAGAAGAGAAGAGAAAAACATAATAACACACACCTGTAATCTCAGCACTCTAGGAAGCTGAGGCAGGATGATCACAAGTTTGAGACAACCCTGGGCAACTTAACAAGTCCCTGTCTCAAGATAAAAACCAGTAAAAAGGGTTGGGGATGTAGCTCAGTGCAAAGACCCTGGGTTCAATTTCCAGTACCACAAAAAAGCACAGTACACTCCATAAATATGTACAATTATAATGTATCAATTAAAATTTTCAAAAAAATTTAAATAGTACTCACCTGAGTGCCTCCTAACCCATGCGTCTACATGTGGGCACGCTGGCATGGACCAACATGGAGAACTGTCCCTCTTATGGAGGAAAACAGTGATCTCCTCTTTTCAGACGATTCCCAGCAGCAAAAAGACAATCTGTGTCTACTGGAAGATCACAGAGGACAGTGGCTACTGGTCCATGGATGGCTGCTTCCTGATACAAGTGAACCAAAGTCACACCGTGTGCTGTTCCACTCATCTGTCCAGTTTCGCAGTCCTCATGACCTTCACCAGCCAGGTAAAGGATAAACACTTGATTCCTCCACCCCAAAAGTGCTGTTTTTGGGAGATTGGTCCAGAACATACCCCCTCCTCAGATACCAAAATCTAAGGGTGCTCAAGTCCCTTATATAAAATGATATAATACTTGTATATATTCTATGCATATCCTCCTTCACACTTTAAAATCAACTCTAAGTGACTTATAATGCTGTTCAGTAAAGACCCAATTTTTCTTAATATTTTTGATCCAAGATTGGTTGATGCCCCAAATTCAGGACCTATGTGGTGCAGAGAGGGCTGACCATACTTCCTGAGTCCCTAAAGGTGGTGAGAAACATATTTTGCAAGAGACCTATATGCATATCAATTGATGCATAGATAAGGAAAATGTGGTCTTTATACACAATGAAGTACTACTCTGCTATAAAGAAGGATAAATTTGAGTCATTTGTAGGAAAATTGGTGTACCTTGAGACCGTAATGTAAGTGCAATAAATTAGACACAGAAGGATAAATACTGCATAGTTTCTTTTATATGAAAAACCCAAAGTATAAATAAATAAGAGCAAAATAAGAGGTATATGATAGGAAACAGGGTGATAGACTTTGTGGAGATGGAAGAGGATCTGGAGATGGTGGGAATGGATAGGAAGGAATAAGAGGGGTAAGTAAAAGGGATTGAGATGTGTGATATGTACCTGTACCAGCACCCTAGGATGAGTGTAATTATGTACTACAAACTTGTCCTAATTTTTTAAAAAAGAAACCGAGAAAGAACAAAGGACTGAAATCATTTCACAGGTCTACTTTTGACAGAGTAGTCAAAGGAGGCCTCTATAAGAAGTAAATATTAAAAATGGTTAGGAACCACTTTGATTCTTAGGAATTTTGGAAGAGTGTGGGGGTGGGAAAAGGGTGATTGGATTTGATCAGCGCATGCTGTATCCATGTGTGGAAATATCACACTGAACTCCATTAATGCATATTAATATTAAATCACAGTAATAAGATAATTACATATTCAAGTTGTGATCTGAATGTTATAAATCAGTAGCTTTACCTCCTGGAGAAACCTAAAAAAACATAATGCTCAGTAAAGAAACCAGATGCAGGGCCATGATTTAGCTCAGTGGCACTGCACCTGCCTCACAAGCGCAAGGTCCTGAGTTCGATCCCTGGTACCAAAAAAAAAAAAAAAAGAAAGAAACCAGATGCAGAAAGACCACACCATATGTGAGTCCATGGACAGAAAATGTCCAAAATCAGCAAATCCACAGAGACAAAGGAAGGGGCTGGAAGATGGAGATTAGTTTCTTAATGGATATGGAGTTTTATTTTGGGGTGATGAAAATAAATCTAGCTTTAGAAGTTGATAGAGGGGATGGTTGTATGTCATGATGTACTAAATGTCATCGAATTTACCTCAATTTTTAAGTCAGTAAAAACCAGGCACTATAATTCCAGCTACTCAAGAGGCTGAGGCAAGAGATTGCAAGTTTGAGGTCAGGGAAGAGGATCTCAAGAAGAGATATCCATATGTCTAAGCACTGAGGAGAACAAGCTTAGTGTGGCCCCAAAGGCAGCGTAGCCAGAGCAGAGTCGAATGAAGGAAAGGAGGAGATGAGCATGGAGAGATGAGAGTGGAGCGGGCACAGCCTTGTTGGATTTCATTCTGATCCCCATGGGAAGCAGCGGAGGTTTTTCACTTGGAGTGCTTTCCCAATTTTCTATGTCCTTAGAAAATTCCTTTGGCTTCTAGGTCAAGGATGGATGGTGGCCTAGCAAATGTGAACTCACAGAGAAATGGTGATGGCTGGAACTTGAATGGCATTGGCAGAGGTGGACATGTATCCTAGAGATGGGGTCAGAGAACTTACTGACAGTGTAGGGTAGGTAGGTGATGACATACAAGATGTTCTGAATGTCTCCTTTCCAAAATGAATGGAGGTGGCACCTCCAGAACAATACTTGATGGAGATCTCTGACGTCTGCTCTTACACAGGGCATTGAAGAAGATAAAATGGGATTAAACACATAACACTGCTTTGTCATTACAGTAATAAAATTCACCTATGAGTTGGGCATAGCCTTAGATCATTTGTTTTCATTGCTGTAGAGTATTCTCTTGTACAACTTACAGTAGTTCCCCTTACCCACAGAAGATATTCTAAGACCCCAAGTAGATTCCTAAAATCTCATATATACTGTGTTTATTCCTGTACATGTATTCATACATGTTCATGTCTTCTACTTATAAATGTAATGACTTTGCCATCCTAACTGATTTCACATACCTAGTTCATCTCAAATTAATATTGAAGACAGTAGCCTCATTACTGGCACTGAGAGCACCAGATTGTAAACTGCTTAGTATGTGGGGACACTGTGCAGTGGGAAGGGGATGACAGGCCAGGGTTACTCAGGGACAGTCATATGGCTTATGATTCAAAGTGATTCCAGTCAGGTCAGGCTAGGGCTCTACAGGAGTTTCACAGTGGTTTTTGTTTGTGTGTGTGTGGTTGGTTTATTTCACTGAACATCGTGTCCTGTAAATTCACCATGTTGTAGCATGTATCAGAATTTTCTTCCTCTGTAAGTTTCAATAATATTCCATTACCTGTTGATACTACATTTTGTCTATCCATTCATCCATTGATGGACTCTTGAGTTGCTTCCACTTTTTGGCTACTAGGGATAATGTTGCTATGAAGGGGTATGTAAATATCTCTTTGAGAATTTGTTTTGAGGCAGTTTTGTTTCATGTTATTTTGAGGTACTGGCAGTTGAATCCAGGACCTTCACATTGAGCGACACTCACGGGTCCTTTTTGATTTATTTTATTTTGACACAGAGTCTCACGAAGTGGCTAAGTGGCCCAGGCTGATCTCGAACTTGGGATCCCAGAGTGCTGGGATGACAGGCTTGTGCCACCACACCTGGCTTCAATTCTTTTTGTATATACCCAGAAATGGAATTTTTGTGTCATATAAGAACAGTCTTAGACAGAACATTCTAAGGATTCACAGCTCATCTCCCAGAAGCTGATGAAGAACCAGTCCAGAAATAGGTTGTTCTTGGTAATGTGCGAGGTTGAGCAACTCAGACCTACTGAGTTAATGCATCCTGCACCCATTCCAGAAGACAAACAACTAGGCTAAGTATTGCTATACTTCTTCTCAAGCAGCTGCCCCACGAAGCCCACCAGCAACAGTAAGAACTGTCCCTGGTCTACATCCTTGCCAAAATATTGTAATGTTGTGAGTCTCATAGGTGTGTTGTTGGATCTCACTGTGTTTTTATTTTGTATCTCCTTTTCTTGGCCATATATATTATCTGCTGTGAAAGACTAAAACAGTGCAGCATAAACTGGGCAGCATGGTACAGTATATGCCTGTAAGTCCATATACTTGGAGGGCTGAGTCAGGAGGATCTCAGGTTTGAGCTCAGCCTGGGCAACTTAGCAAGACCTGGTCTCAAAATGAAAAATAAAAATGGCCAAGGATGTAGGTCATGTGTGAAGGGCCTGGATTCAATCCCCAGTATTGAAGAAAAAGGAAGGGAGGAAAAGAGGGAGGGAGGGAAAGAGAAAAGGATGGAAGGAAGGAAAATAAAAGACAACACCGGCTATTCCATTATATGCATTTTATTTTTATTAGTGCATGTTTGTAATATGTAATGAATATATTTGTGGTGAGAAGTTGGTACATGTACATATCACATCTTTTTACTTCTCCTTCCTCTCCCTTCCCTCCCCTTCCCTCCTTTTCCTTCCATCTCTAGATCCCTTTCCCAATTGCAAAAGTTCTACTTCTCTGGTTCCTACTGTCTATCTTGTATTTTGGTCTATAAATCATAATTTGAGGCCAGGCGTGGTGGTAATTTCATAATCCCAGCACTCAGGAGGCTGATGCAGGAAGACTGCCAAGAGTTTGAGGCCAGTCCCAGCTACATAACGAGTTCAAGGCCACCTTAAACTACAATGTGAGATCCTATCTCAAAAAAAATTATAATTTGGGTTTTTCATATGAAAGAAGCCAGACAAAGTTTGTGTCTGATTTCTTTCACTAAATATTAAAAAACACAACTAAGAGTAGCCTCAGAAGTTGTATACACAGATGGTCATACCTAAGTAATAACTGAACATCTTTAAGAGAGTAGATTTTAAGGGTTCTCAGCACACAAAAAAGTGGTATGTGAGGTCATGTATATGATAATAAAGTTGGGGGTGATGGTGCACACTTGTAATCCCAGCATTCAGGAGGCTGATGCAGAGGAATCTCCGTGTAGCCAGGACTACATAGTGAGTTAAAGGCCAGTGAAACCCTATCAAAAAATTTAAAAAGGAAGAGCAGGAGGAGGAGGAAGAAGAGGTTAAGGGGAGGAGGGAGAGCAGGAAGAGAAATAAGAAGAGGAAGAAGAGGAAAAGAAAGACAACATTACCTGCCATGGAAGCCCTCATAAAAAAATTAAGACCCAAAGACCAGATAAACCCATCATAAACTGAAAATAACATAAGCCAAAGATGCATCAAAATACACCTACCCTACTAGATATCCTAGCTTAGCAACACCGCACACAGTAGGGTATAGATTATTTCCTCTCCTGACTGTGGGGCTGTGTGGGAGCTGCACTCACTGCTGCTGCTTTTCATCATAAGAGTGTTGTATCACATGTAACAAGATTCAAAGTACAGTTTCTACTGAATGCACAGCACTTCGGCACCAACCTAAAGTTCAGAAATCATGACTTGAGCCATCATAGGTCAGACCGCCTACACCCTGAGTTGGACAAAGAATAATTATAAATGTGACAGAGCAAAAGGGCTCGGGCTCAGGCAGTGAATTAGGTGAAGTGGTTAGGAAGAATTTAACAAGGTTTGCACAGAATTTTCTCTGCTTTGACTTCTCTCATGCTAAAAATGTTATGTTCTTGCACCCTGGTACAGGGAGGGCATCTTCCAGATGGAAATTTTCTCTCCTCCTTTTCAGGAAGAAAAAGGGAAGGTCAGAGGGCCATCTTGCAGCTGTTTTGATTTGGGTTTGGATTTGGGTTTATTGGTTTGGTTTATGCAACACTGGGAATTGAACCCAGAGCCTTGCACTACTCTCCCCCGGCATTCCTTATTCCTTTCTTTCCTTTTTTTTTTTTTTCTTTTGTACTGGGGATTGAACCCAGGGCTATACCTTTTTTTTTTTTTTAACTTTGAGGTGGAGTCTCACTAAGTTGCCCTGGCTGGCCTTGAACTTGTGTTCCTCCTGTCTCAGGCTCCCAGAGTGCTGGGATTACAACCACGGACCATCAAGTTTAGGGGACATGTTGTTTTTGAGGGTTTTTTGAATGCTTATGACTCAAAAAAAACAAAACCTTGTGCTAAAGTGCCACATTTCAGAGTGACGCCTTCTGTCTCCCTTCATACACATGTGCTCCAATGCATCCAGTTGTCTATATTAAATATGTGCCACTCTGTACATTCATTATATCTCAATACAGCTGCAAACAGAAAAGATTGTCTGACTGTCTGGTAGACACTTCCCACATTTCTATCATCGGGCTTCATGTGTTTGGGACTCCCTGGTACAGGGGAACCAGAAGCTCAGATCAGGAAAGCATGATTATAAATTCATCTTTTTCTGGGCCTCAGGAGGAGGATCCAATGCTGAGCATCATCACCTACATGGGGTTGGGCTTCTCTCTGCTGTGCCTCTTGCTGGCAGTCCTCACCTTCCTCCTGTGCAAAGCCATCCAGAACACCAGCAGCTCCATCCACCTGCAGCTCTCGCTCTGCCTCTTCCTGGCTCACCTCCTCTTTCTCACAGCCATCGACCAAACCGAACCCAAGGTACTGATGGTGTCCCAAGGACCCTGCCCTGCTCCAGGGGATGCTGGGCTGTGGAGCCACACGGCTGTCAGTTCATTCATAAACTTGCCTTGGGTTTGTAGGGGAGACAAACATAATTTTCCCTCTATCCTTCTGAGATCTTAGCTGAGACTCCAGTAACAAATGAGAAATTAACCAGAAAATCAAACCAAAGTTTATTAATGTAGATATTTCATACACATGTGGGAGATGCCCAAGGAGTCTTCTCAAATTGCTGCTGAGAGCTCTGGTTCAGATAGCATTTTCAGCAGTGACAATAAAGTTTCAGAGAAGTAATAATACAAAAGAAAAGAACTTTGAGTCTTTAGGGCAGCAGATTACGGGAATGCAAATATATGGGAAGTGAATGACAGATAAAGGCTGCTCAGTAAGTCTTATACATTCCTTTGGTGTGTCTTCAGGGAACTGGGGTGCAGCTCAGTGGCCGAGCCCTTGCTTGGCATGCATGAGGGCCTAGGTTTCATCCCCAGCTCTACAGGCAGACAGGCAGGTGGGCAGATAAGAATATGAAAGGAGGGAGAGGAGGGAAATGAGGGAAGAAGAAGGAAGAAAGGAAAGAGGGGAAGAAGGAAGGGAAAAGGAGGTACGGACAGAGGAGCGGAAGGTGGGACAGAGGGAAAATAAAAACATATAATACATTATTATTAACTATAGTCACCTTGGTCAAGGATACAAATTTTTGTTTTCTCTTAATTTTCTTTTACTTTTAGCACCCTTAGGAAAGAAAAGGAGGAAAGAAGAAAAGAGAAAGAGAATGGGAAGGAGAGGGGAGGAGAATAAAAGGAAAAGAAAAGAAACATGCATTTAATAATAGTCACCTTGGTCAAAGGATACAAATTTTCAGTTAGACAAAAATCTATTATACAAAATGGTAACCACAGCTAAGAACAATATAAAGTATTACTGAAAATTGCTAAGGGAATACATTTTAAGTGTTATCACCACAAAAAATGTATGAATGTGTAAATTCTGTGCAGTACAAATAGAAAGTAGAATGGTACTTACCAGAGGCTGAGGGTAGGAAGAGAGGAGGAGGTCAGGCCATATGGAGACATGTGTCGGGCAAAGCGTGTAAAGTTCCAGTTAGATAGCAGGAATACATTCTGGTCACTTACTGGAAAGTGGCATGTTTGGGATGCCATGTTCTGCCTACCTTCTTCCTGTCTCAGGGCAGGTTGTAAGGGTTGGTGTGCAGGTGACCAGTGCCAACCTTGACCATCAATCACCTTTACTTACTCTTCATGCTCTTGATAGAATGTCAGGTGACCTGCCAGCGTAAAAGACAGGTCCTGGACCAACCTCCACCTTGAAATCCCTTTCTCTCCCAGGTGCTATGCGCCATCATCGCTGGCACCTTGCACTACCTCTACCTGGCCACCTTCATCTGGATGCTGCTGGAGGGGCTGCACCTCTTCCTCACTGCACGCAACCTCACAGTGGTCAATTACTCCAATATAAATAAATTCATGAAGTGGTTCGTGTTCCCTGTAGGCTATGGCATTCCTGCTGTCATTGTGGCCATTTCTGCAGCATGCAGGCCTCACCTGTATGGATTGCCTGATCAGTGAGCTTGACTCTCACCCTGTGCCATGGACAGTTTTCTAAGAAGGCTTTGTGGGGGCAGTGTGTTATGATTTCTGCCTATAATGTCCCCAAAAAGGTGGGGGTTTGGGAATGTGATTGGACCATGGGGACACCATACTCATCAGTGGCTTAATCTAGTGGTGAGTCCATGGCTGTATGTGCTCTTAGGAGGCAGGGCCTGGTCCAAAGAAGTGGTCACTGAGGGTGTGACCTGGAAGGGTCCATCTCCCTCCCTGGCTCCTTCTTTCTCTCTCTGCTTCCTGACCACCATGCTGAGAGCAGCTCCTCTCCACCCAAGCCTTTCCACCACTCCCTTCCTGCCTGGAGCCAGCCAACTATGGGCTGAATTATCTCAAACCCTGAGCTAAAATAAACCTCTACTGGGCTGAGGATTTAGCTCAGTGGCACCGTGCCTGCCTTGCAAGCGCAAGGTCCTGCGTTCAATCCCCGGTACAAGAAAATAAAAATTTTTTAAATAAATAAATCTCTCCTCCTTTAAGCTGTGGGTGTCAGATGTGAGTGTCCACCAAAGAGAAACTAAGACACAGTATGAATGATGATGACTGAAATATAAGTATCCAATAAACATTCTCCATTATAATGGCTTTAATCCATTTTCCAGGAAGACAGGTTAAGATGATGGTTTTGAAGGTTCAGAAGGTTTTGGAAGGACAAAGTTTTGCAGCTAACTGTCAATTTATCCCTCTCATGATTTGGGGCCTCCAGTCCTTAAGACTCAGTCCCTCACTAGTGAAATGAGGACAATGATATTGCCCCAGTTCTGTAAATTCAACAGGACTATGCTCACAAAATGTTTAATGTAACACTAACATGTAATCATGAACAAACAAAGCTGTGATTGTCATCAGCTGACTTTCAGAGGAAATTGGAAAGGTTATCTGACAGGAAAAGTGTCCCTTTGTGTTCATGTCACATGCTTCTCTGATCTCCCTTTGTGTCACTTTTTTTCATTGTTCTCAGCTGCTGGCTCTCGCTGGACCAGGGATTCACCTGGGGTTTCCTTGGCCCTGTCTGTGCCATTGTCTGTGTGAGTATGGGCCTTACATGTTCCTTCAGAGGAATGGCCACCAGAAATGCTGAGTAGAAGATAGCACAGGGGCATGCATATTCTCAATCATGTGTTTTGATTTTCTACCAGCAACCAAAAAAGTCCCATGTGCAGTGAGGTAGGACTTGTGTGCAACTCAAAGTGGACATCATACACTAAGGTACACTTTGCTTTGCTTGTGTTGCTCCTGCAGGTGAATTCAGTATTTTTTGTCTTAGTCCTTTGTATTCTGAGAAGGAAGCTTTCCTCTCTCAATAGTGAAGTATCAACCATCCAGAACACAAGGTAAGATGTGGCAGATGGTGCTTCTGGATCCTTTTCCTCTACCCACCCCTCATTCATCCCCATGTATCCATATGCAGAGAGACACTGCATACATGTTCCAGGGATGAGAAGGCCATTATAGTCTTCCAAGGTCACAATTAAGGACTAGGGATGTAGCTCTATGATAGAGAGCTTGCCTAGCATGCACAGGGCCCTGAGTTCAATCTCCAGTGCCAAAAAGGGTAAATGTATCAATTAATGAAAACTTTTATGGGTAGAATACAGACTAAGCTGCTGTGACAGGATATGTGTCCATATCCACTACCAAGGTCATCATCTCTGACCCCTCACAGGATGCTGACACTCAGAGCAACAGCTCAGCTCTTCATCCTGGGCTGCACGTGGTTTCTGGGCTTCCTGCAGGTAGGTCCAGCCGCCCTGGTCATGGCCTACCTCTTCACCATTGTCAACTGCTTCCAGGGCTTCTTCATGTTCCTGGTCTACTGCCTTCTCAGCCAGCAGGTGAGCACTGAACCCCTTCCTTTGTGAATTCAAACTTGAGAAAAATCAGAAGCACATAGTCAGGTAAACATTTAAGTCTGCATCTTTAAATTTTCATGAGTTTGTAGTCAGTGTACAAATACTCCCTGAATTTTTTTCTGCCTTAAGATGATATTGAAGGCATATCCATAGAGATAGAAAATAGATTAGTTGTTACTTTGGTCCAGTGGAGAGGGAGATGGAAAGTGATTCCCAGGGAATGGATCTGAAGTTTCTTTTAGGGATTATGAAAAAGTTCTAGAATCAAGTGTGGGACTGGTTGCACAACATTGTGAATATATTACTAAAAATGACTGAATTGTGCACTTTAAAAGGGTGGATTTTATGGTATGTGAATTACATGTAAATAAAACTTAAATAAATACAAAGGAAGGCGGATGGGCATTGTGGCACATGCCTATAATCCTGGCACTTGGAAGGCTGAAGTGGGAGGATCGTCACAAGTTCAAGGCCAGCCTGGACTACATAGCAAGACACTGTCTCAGAAAAAAAGACAGCCAAAGACACAGTCAATAAGTTATTGCTGGGCCTGAAGGGTGCAGGAAAGAAGATAGGTGAGCTACAGGAAATTGGTTGGTTATATTGATGGTTACAGAGTTTTTTATTGGATTATGAAAATATTCTAAAATTGATTAAGGTGAATGCTGAACAATTGAATTGTACATTTTAAATGGATGAGTTGTTTAATATATGAATTATATCTTAGAGAAGCTGTTAAGAAAAGAAAAAGGCTTCTTTATGGCAGAGTAGTACTCCATTTTTTATAAATAGTGAATTTTCTTTATCCATTCATCTGTTGATGAACATAATAGGCCTCTTCCAAAATTTATCTATTATGAATTGTGCCGCTATCAACTTGGGTATGTGTGTATCACTGTAATATCATGTCTTTAACTCTTTCAGGAAGATACCTACAAGGACAATAGCTAGATCAAATGGAATTTCTATTTTTGGTCTTTTGAGGAATCTCCATAGTGATTCCATAAACTTAAGTCATTTGTAGGAAAATGGGTGCACCTTGAAACCACAGGGTTAATGAAATAAATCAGACATACAAGCTTAAATATCACATGGTTTCTCTTATGTAAAAAACTCAAAATATGAGGAAGAAAATAAGGAATAAATAATAGAAAATAGGGAGGTAAATCTTCTGCAAAAGGGAAGGAGACCAAGAGATAGAGGGAGGGAAGGGGAATGGGATGAAAAAGGACAGGATGTGTTGTGTCCATGCACCCATTCCTCCACAACAAATATAATCATTATGTACTACAAACATGAACCAATAAAAAAAATTTTAATTAAAGAAAAAAAACAAAGATACCCTTGCTTATAAGACATTTATTAACAGCTTGCTGGGCATGGTGGTGCACATCTGTAATCCCAGCACTAGGGAGGCTGAGGCAGGAGGATCACCATGAGTTCGAGGCCAGCCTGAACTACAGAATGAGACCCTGTCTCAAAAGCCAAAACAGAAAAAAATTATTAACAGCTTTCAGAAAGTAGATAATTACTACATCAATGAAATATGTCTTTCTTTGACTTTCCAGCTATAAAGGCAGCTAATGCTGTGTAAGGGGCAACATCAAAATCTCAGTGGCTTAAACACAAATACTTCCTTTTCTCATTCTTGGGTCTGTGGGTAGGTTGAGGTTCAGCTGATCTTGGCTGGGCTCACCTCAGCTTCAGGACGCAGATCAAATTCAGGTGTTCTCCTTGTGATTTCTCGAGATGAGTGGAAAATAGGCAGAAGCAGGAGCAGTTCTCTAGTGTATGCTCCTCTCATAACAATGGCAAAGTTATAAAGAGCCAAATCCTATTGGGCAAAGGCATCAAACCTTTAAATCTGCTTACATCATTTCCACT
This sequence comes from Heterocephalus glaber, assembly GCF_000247695.1. The sequence continues at coordinate 207,200 of NW_004624901.1, forward strand.
GATGTCCCATTGGACAAAACAGGTCAGATGTCCAAGCCCAAAGCCAATGGGGTAAGAACACGCCCACCCACCGTGAGGCTAAGGCATGGTGTAACTCTTCTATAGGCCAGTAAATGATGAAAACCAATAATCCAAGCTACCACACCACTTAGCATGAATTCTTCAATTTAATCAAATAGACCCTAGTAAAGTTGAACTTAAGCCCCACAGACCTGAAGACTTGAGAACAAGAAAATAGTTATATCTGAGCCATAATACTTTTGAAATTGTTTGTTACACAGCATTAGCTATTATAAGTAGAAAGGCTAAAGAAAAAAATGTAGTATAATCTCTGGACTAATATATTTTAAGAGTTCTATAGACAACATTTATTCTATTTTATGAATTCTAGGACAAAAAATAAAGCCAATTAATATATTTAATCTAAATTGTTGTGATTTAGTCCTCTGACACTAGTCCAAGTCAAGATTTCAAACTGTAAAATAAACATCAAATTTTGAAGTTTTCATACAAAAAATAAAGTGAAATATCTCAAAAAATGTTCTATAATGAAATTATGAATGTTTTCAAACATCCAAAAGGGTTAAAGGTTTATACAATAGTCACATATATACCAATCATGCTGATCCTATAGTTAACATTGTGCTACACTTGCTTTGTCTCATATTTATCCTTCTATCCATCTGTTCACCCATCTCATTACAAGCAAATGTGACTTACAAGTATTGCCAAAGAAAACTGTAGGCAACTCTTCTCAGAAGGGGTACACCCCAGAGTGAATACAATGCAAAAGGCTCATCTATTCTCCCTCTACTTCACCTCAGTTCTGGAGGCATCTCATAGTTTGCGCATCCAGGTTTGGTTTGATTTGGCTTGCAGTGCTAGGGAATCAGATCCCAGGTCTTGTGCATGCTAAGCAAGTACTCTGCCACTGAGTTAAACCCTCAATTCCCTAACATACAGTTTTTAGCATATGTATTTATATTCAATATGGCTACTAAATTCAAGCCAATTCATTTATCTGCAGCTGAACAGAAGAAATGGTGTCCAGGGCTGGGGATTTAGCTCAGTGGTTCCACCACCTGCCTTGAAACTGCAAGGACCTGAGTTCGATCCCTGGTACAAAAAAAAGAAAGAAAGAAATGGTGTCCAACAATCACAACATACTGGCTACTTTAGTCTTTTTTTTTTTTTGGTACCGGGGATCGAACTTAGGACCTTGTGCTTGCGAGGGAGGCACCAGAACCACTGAGCTAAATCCCCAGCTTTGGCTGCTTTAGTCTTAATGAAATAATCCTCTAAGTTGGTGACTTACAAAGGGGTGCTTGGGGATCATTTGGATTGCATACTGGTCCTAGAACTGAACCCCCAAACAAGATGCAAATCTGCTGCATACCATTGAATGATGTTGATATACCTTTCCTTAGGCTTAAATGATACCTTGTCTGTAGAATAGATATAGCCTGAAACACCTGTGAAGCTAAGATTCACGTGGTCTAAGTTAGATCCAAATAAGCACAGTCCAGCAACCAGAAGAAACACAAATCACTCTTGCTCTCAGAACTTTCTCATCAACCCAAACAAAAGCTCTATATCTATTCAATAGCAATTCCCTGTACCCACCTACCAAGCTCCTAGAAACCATCATTCTATTTTTTTCTCAATTAATTTGACTATTCTAGGTACCTCAAGTAGGTGGAACCATACAATTTTTGTCTCTTGTGTTTGACTTGTTTCACCTGGCATAATGTCTTCAAGGTCCATTCATATTATAGCACGTGTCAGAATTTCCTTGCTTTTTAAGGCTGAATAATATTTAAAAAGGCTTTTTATATAATAAATATCCTCTTACTAACTCAATAACTTTTCTCCTCTTTGCCAATATTAATGAAACCATGCTATATTTCTTTGATGTTTCAGGTCAGAAAACAATACCAAAAATGGCTTAAGGATATTACAAAATCAAAATCTGAATTTGAGCAATATACACTTTTTAGCAGTTCTGGCCCTGACTCAAGAACCACTGAGGTATGAGAACCTGTGACTTATTCTCAGGACCACCTTGTTCAACATCCCTAACTTCCTTTCCTTGTCCTACTACAAGCTCCATTTGCAGGGGGGGATGAAGAAGAATTCTGTGTTAATCAGCTTTCCATCACTGTGACAAAATACCTGAGAAAATCAACTCATGAAGAGGAAGTTTATTTTGGTTCATGGTTTCAGAAGCTTCAATCTATGGTTTCTTGGCTGTTGCTCTGGGCTTGTGATGAGGCAGAACATCAAGCCAGGAAGTGCATTGTAGAATGAAGTTGCTCACCCACCTCCTGGCAGCTGAGAAGCAAAGAGAGAGACAGGAAGGGGGTGGGGTTCTAATGTCTCCTTGAAGGCCACACCCCCTAATGGCCTCACTTCTTCCTAGGATGCCCCACCTCCTAAAGGTTCCACCTCCTCCAAACAACACTACACACTAGTGACCAAGCCTTCAACACATGACCTTGGGGAACATTTAAAATCCAAACTGAAAAAAAATAAAATAAAATCCAAACCGTAGCAGGCACTGTCTGACATTTCCCTCAATATTTGCCCCTTCTTTGTTGTTTTAGAGAAATTATGAATGAATATGCCTCTAAGAAGATATATCTCTAGATGAACAAAATAGGCTTCCAAGCTTTAAATTTACAAACCCCTCTTCCTATCTCTTCCTCCCTCTTCCAAATGAACACCCACTATATCAATACACCAAAGAGCCTTTGAGTATGTTGTTTTCAAATTAAAGTATGTTGAAATTTTTCTGATAAATTGTCTTCAAATTTTTTGAGGTAATATATAATTCTTTTTGGCAGCAGAAATATTGAGGTACCTAAGAAAACATCTATCCTTTATTGAATGGAGGCTAGAGAATGCTATGCTGTGGCTAAGTGGAACAGAATCCCTCCTCAGTACTAGCAGGCTATAAGTGACACAAGCTTTTTGCTTCCCAATAATTTGTCTGTACTATATTAGGATTCAGACCAAAGCCTTACATGACTCAAAAGGGCATGTCAGATGACAGAGTGGGGTGAGCATAGCTCCTCCACCAGTGGCTGCCGTGGAGACCTAAAACCTGGCCTGTGACGTGGCAGGGCCCTGCTGAGTTAACTTCCGGCTGAGGTCAGCTTGACCCCAATTTAATTCTTTTCCCCTGAATTGTGGCTTCCCTTACTGACCTGATGGGTTGCTGGTTAATTATGACCCATTCCTGGTCCCTGTTTATTCTCTCCAGCAAGATAAGCAGTGCCTCCCTTTTACAGCCCTGCCTGCAATATCTACTATCGCCAGATGCTTCGCACTCTATTACCAGATGTCTCAAAGCATACCCTATTCTTCTTCTTCCCACGCTTGTAATCAATAAATACTTGATTTTTTTTTTTTTTTTTTTTTTTTTTTTTTTTTAGTACCAGGGATCGAACTCAGGTCCTTGTGCTCGCATGGCAGGCGGCGAAACCACTGAGCTAAATCCCCAGCCCTATACTGGATATTTTTGGTGCCTTTTGTCTTTGTTGCCCAGAGCAGCTTGGACCAGCCAAGACCCAGCTTTCTCTTTAAGTCTTGTTTCTTTGTCTACGTTCTTTTTAGCTTGTGTCTTATTGCTTTGCAGGAGATCAAGACCCATGGCCAAGGCTCTCAGCAGAGACCCATGGGCCACGTGTTGAAGGCCAGGTCCAGCCCATGGTGGGGAAACATTTAAAACTAATGAGAAACCTCAAAGTCTTTAAGGGAGTGGCTCTTGAAGGAGAGGTTGGGATCCCAGCCCCTCCTTTCCATCTTTCACATCCTAGCCATGAGGTTAATGGCTTTGCCCTACTACACACTCCTTAACTGTGGGCCCAGAAGCAACATGACCACCCTATCATGGACTGAAACCTCCAAAAGTGGGAACCAAAACAAACCTTTCCTTACAGGAGCTCATGGTCTCAGCTATTTGTTATAATATCTTTGTATTATATCCTACTATACGTAAATACAATAAATAAGTGAATAATATAAAATACCAAAACAATATATCAGCTTTTGTTCTTGTCAGAAGAAAAATAACTAAAAAAAGATTTTTAAGAAAAATAACCATGAGGTGATGTTTACTTACCTCATACAGTAACCATTTTACTATCTATATGTATCCTAGAACTTAATGTTGTATGCTTCAAGTATATACAAATTAATTTTCAATTTTTTAAAGAAATTCATCATCTTCAATTAAAAGAGTCTCATGATTTTATTCTTCTAGGCACAGGACCGTGAGTAAAACGTGAATGAAGTTCTTTCTCCTTCTCTATGGACAAATTTAACATTTAAATCTCTAGCTTTGTCCTCCAGAAACTTGTTAGAGTAGGAAGACCAGTCACATTCCTTAAGGGAAAAGACCTGATTAGCGGGTAAATTGCACGTCAGGAGAGAAGTCTGTGAATGCAGCATACGTACCAGGAAGGAAGACATAACTTTGGACTCCTAGCATGCAATACTTCTTTGTATTCTAGCCTACAATGTCCTATCCTCATGGGCTGCTACTGAAGATATTGGTTCCTCCATGGAACTTGAGAATTTTACACTGAGCTGTAACTCATGGAGGGAGAAGAGAATATTTGTTAAATTCTACAATGTGTCAGGCGTTATGCTAGGCAATTGACATACAAAAAGGATCAAGACCAACACATGAGATTAGAGGATAGCTTTTCTTCACAGACAAAAACCAACATCCCTGGGATTGATATCTGAAATAGAATAGTGTCTGTGTTTCTTTTCTGTTACTCTAACAAAATACTTATACGTCATTTATAAAGAAAAGGAATTTACTTCTTACAGTTCAGAAGGCTGGGAAGTCCAAAGTCAGGTCTGGTGGGAAACTTCTGGTGGTGGGGATTCTCCTCAGAGTCCTGAGGACGCACGTGACATCAAATGGAGAGACAGAATAAGCACACTAAAGCAAGACTGCTTTTATGAACAAAACCACTCTCTTGACAGCCCAGTAATCCATTCATGAAAGCAGAGAACCACAGGACCCAGTCACCTCCCAAAGGTTCTACCTTCAAGTCCCATTAAAACATTTCTTTACCTGGGGGTGGTGGCACACACCTGTAATCCCAGCACTTGGGAAGTTGAGGCAGGAGGATTGGTGCAGGTTTGAGGCCAGCCTGGGCTACATAGTGAGTTTAAGGATAGCCTGAATTACAGAGCGAGACCGTGTCTCAAAAAGCCAAAAATACAAAACAGACAAACAAAAAATAACATGTCTTTGGGAATCACATTCTCAATATATAAACTCTGGGGTCAGACGTTCAAACATATCAGATATGATAACTGAATATTTATCAAATGAATTCTTCATCCCAAATTTTTGAGAAGTACTTCTACTGTAAGCTAAAGAAAACCATACCACCCAAGGATTCTAAAATTCTAGATCATGCCATCCCTGCCTGGTGGCTGGAGCTGGATTTACCTCACCCCTACTCTTTGTTCATGTTGTCTGTCTGTTTTGTTTTGTTTTTTCCCAAATCCACCATTAATCTAAAGATATTTTGTGGGGAATTTTTTTTTCAGAACAAGTGAAGGAAAAATATTACAACTAGAACACTCAACTCTGTATGGAAAAAATCATGCCTGTGGATCTTTCCGATATCATGAAGAAATGAAGCTGAGGACAAGGAGATTTGTTGTATATTTCAGGAAAGGAAATATTTAACCTTTACTTCCCAAAGTGGTTGCTTTGCATAATTTTTTCAATAACTATGTGTTGAAAAAAGAATTGAGATGTGTTATGCACATGTACCAACTCCCCATAAAGAGTGGAATCATTTTAACTACAAACATGATTAATAAAAATTTTAAACAAAAAAATTAAAATAAAATAAGTGTGTGCTGCATGGGGTTTATCTTTGTAACATGCATTCAGCCAAGGCTCATCTGTGAGTAAGCAAATCATGGATGTTGCAAATACTTCCTCCACTTTTTGCAGATAAAGAAGGAGATCCCTTCAGGCCTTTCCTCTAGTTCTTAGTCTCACTCACCCTAAACTTGCTCTGTAAGCTCATCCAGTTCCTCAAACCACCAGCTTCTCCCAAACCATCCAGATTTACCTCCTTTCTCCTTCAGAATAAGTCAAATAATCCTCTTCTATTCTTTCTTTCTTTCTTTCTTTCTTTCTTTCTTTCTTTCTTTCTTTCTTTCTTTCTCTCTTTCTTATCTTTTTTTCCTGGTACTGAGGATGGATCCCATGGCCTTGCACTGAGCTAAATCTCCAGCCCTTTCTATTTTTTTATTTTTTTTAATTTAATTTTATTTATTTTTTCTTTCTTTGGTACCAGGGATTGAACTCAGGATCTTGCTCTTGCAAGGCAGGTGGCAGCACGGCTGAGCTAAATCCCCAGCCCTCCAGCCCTTTTTATTTTAAGACAAGTTCATGCTAAATTCTCCAGGATTGTCTCAAACTTGTGATCCTCCTGCCTCAGCCTCCCAGAGTGCTGAAATTACAGGCATGCACCACACACTTGTTCTCCTCTCCTACACTTTCAATACCTTTGGTTCCTTGTTTCATGTGATGCTTAATCTTGGTTTTGCAGTTGACTGGATTGAGAAATGTCTAGAAAGTTGGTAAAGCACACTTCTGGGTGTGTCTGTGAAGACAAATGTCAGTAGTGATGAAGATGAGGAACCCTGGTCTTAGCTGACTCTGATGCTCTCCTCCTTTTCTAGGGTTCACTTTGAAGTGGGCATTTGGACCACCTCTATCCAATAATTTTTTTTCCTTGATAAGAACAAAGACAGGGCTAATGGATGTAGCTCAGTGGTAAAACATGTACAAGGCCCTGGGTTCAATCCCCAGCACTTCAAAAGCAAAAAGAACAAAAACCAATCTCAAGGAAAGCCTAACCATTACTTCCTAGACTGGGCTATTATCCTACACCAATGTGATGCTTGTTAAAAAGGTAACATGGAAATACTAAGGATGGAAGGTGAAAATACAGGAATAATACAGGTTTCTATGATACTATTCAGTCACCAAACCAACACTTGGACTTTTGCCTGTGGAATAAACCCTTGCAGTTAATCTACTTAAGGTCAGGTAATCTGTTCCTTGCAACCCAAAGCACCCTTCCTTAGAAACCAACTGTGTCTCTTCTCCACTCCTTCGTCAAGACAATGAGATCCAAAATCACTTATGCAGGAGCCATGATCATTTTTTTTCTTATTTCTGACCTAAATAAGATCCTCTGCTACTTGAAACTCTCTTTTCCTATCCCTAGTCAGCTTTTTCACATGAAGACTTCCAGTTTTCCACACCTTTCCTCAATCCTCAACTTCTTTTCCTTTAGAGACAGCAGAAAACTGTCTACTGCTTCAGAGATCATAAGCACCAGATTTCTGATTCTTCCCAGCCTCTTTGTCTTCCTGGCCTTCCTTACAAGTATATACACACCCATACCTGTCCGTTCTTCTTTTCATCACTGCTCTTACCTCCCAGTCCATTCTCCCATGAGCATAGAAAAGTCCTTCTTCTTATTTAAGATTAACTCTTTCCTCTGTGCTTCCCATCCCATCCCGCCTACCGCTTTGGAGACCTTCCTCCATTGATTATATCATTTCTATGCTCCATCTCACACCTCTCTCATGGAGATATTTAAATATTCTATAGAGGGTCAGCCATCATCTTCTGTAAAGGTGAGTATTTTAGACTTTTCAGAATATACACACAAGCATATATGATATATGGGATTACAGTCAAGCCTCAATCCCGCAGGGGATTGGTTCCAATAGTTCCTACAAATATCAAAATTCACATATGCTCAAATCTCTTACATAAAATGGAGTATTATCACATAGAACCTTCATGCAGCCTCGCTTATATTTTAAAGCATCTCTAGATTATTTATAATTCCCAATGCAATGCAAATGCTATGTAAATAGTTGTACTGTTTAGGAGAAAAGATTATATTTAAAAATCCATACATGTTCAGTACATATTTAGCTTTTTTTCCAAATATCTTTTATCTGCAAATGGTAAATCCACAGATTCAGAACCTGTGGGTATGGAGGGAGGGCTGACTGTGTGTAAAGAGATTTTGTACATATCCCTTTAGAAGCATAAAAATCATTTCTAGCTGAATTACCATCAAAAACAGGCTGCAGGGAATTTTTGGCTCCCTGAAATATAGTTTGCTGGCCCCTATGCTAAAGAAAGAAAAATGAAACCAGGTGTGATGGTGGCATGTCTGTCATCTCAGCACTCTGGAAGCTAAGGCGGGAGGATCAAAAATTCAAACTCAGACTGAGCAATTCAGTGACTTTAGTGAGACCCTGTCTCAAAATAAAAAAAGAAAAAGACTGGAGATGCAGCTCAGTATGAAGTTCAATCCTGAGGTCAATCCCTAGTATGAAGACAAAGGAAGAGAAAGAGGAAGAAGAGGAGGACGAGGAGGAAGAGGATGGAAGGGAGGGAGGAGGAGGGGAGGGAGGGAAAGGGGACGAGGCAGGGGAGGAGGAGAAGAAGAGGAGGAGGAGGAGGAAAAGGAAGAGGAGAAGGGAGAGGAACAGAGACAGAGAGAAATAATGGCCAACTGAACATGAGTCAGCTCCCCTCTGCTCCCTCCCCTGAGATATCTGCTAATGTGAATCGAGTCTGCTGAGCCCCGTGGCACCTGAGTGGGAGTCTATGAAGGGAAGACAAGTTTTAAATATCTGCCCCTGTACCAGGAGGGTAGTCTTAAGATGAACTGAAGAGTGGTCTGGGCTGGCTACAGGGAACCATGGAGCTCCTAAAGTAAAGTGACCATCACCTCTGTGTGTGTGTGTGTGTGTGTGTGTGTGTGTGTGTGTGTGTGTGTGCATGCTTCCCCTCTGGCCCCCAAGAACCCCAAGAGGATTCCTGCTTCTGAGTCTAGGAGAAAATGAAGATATTGGGAAGCAGGGGGACACCTACGCACACCTGCCTGGTGCACACGCACACCTGCCTGGTACCTATGTGGACTGACTGGAATGGAGGCTCCATCTTTCTCCATCATTAGGAAAACTACCAGGGCATAGAGCTCTCAACCCCACATCTGAATCCCAAAGGAACTGGACAAGATGAGAGAGGCTCCAGCAGCTGAAATGAGAACAAGCCAATATACTTGACATCTAGCAGAATAGAGTTGCTGGCATAGACAGACAACTTCAAACAATAATGAAATAAGAATGTCAGAGCCGGGGATTTAGCTCAGTAGTGCTATGCCTGACTCACAAGCACAAGGTCCTGAGTTTGATCCTTGGTAGCAAAAAAAAAAAAAAAAAAAAAAAAATATGAGCAAGTTCACATAGAAGCAAAGAGTAGAGAGACTTCTGGGAAGATGGCAGAGTGGTGACCAGCAGAGAAATAGCCTCTCTGAAATTTGGAGTCCAGATGCTGGAATATAGCAACACAAAGAAGAGAAGGGAAGAGGGTCCCCAGGACCCAGCAAGAATCTGAAGCAAGAATTGGAGCCCATGGCAGAGCAAAGAGAGGGACCTCAACACAGAAGAGGAAGGTGGCAAGCAGTACTTTCTACCCTAGCCCCAGCTCATGGTGTGGGAAGGATGGCTCAAACCTGGAGAGACACAGTGACTACTATTGGCTCCAGAGGCCTCCACAGAGAAACACACCAGTGGAACAGAGCAGTGGACACTGCAGACTGCAGTGATTTCATTCCAGCCCAGTTTTCGTACACCCGAGAGGGCAATTGGCCAGTCCTCACTTTTGAAAGGAGCCAATTGAACTCAGAACTCAGAGCAGCTGCAGGTTGGCTCCATCTAGTAGCTCCCAGTGTCAGGGTGAGGCACAGCTCTAGGAGACACCCAAGGTCAGGGAGATAATTTCAAGCCAGCAGGATGCACCCAGAGTTTTGCAGGCTGAATAACTCAGGTATCAGTCTCACAGCCAGAAACCAGAACCAGTCTGAACTTAAGTGGAGCTGAAGGCATTGGCTTGCTGGTATTAGCCACCACCCCACTGTAATTCCACTGCTGGCTTGCTGGGATCAGTCAACATGGATCTCGGCACTGTCTGCCCCGTTTGCCTTCCAGAGACAGCAGAGACACACCCTGAAGTGGACTTATTTTGTTCCTCATTTCTCTGTTTTTTCCTTCCCTTTTTCTTGCTTGTTTGTTCTTGTTTTCATATGAGTGTAAACATTGTTTCTAGTTTTTTGTTGTTGTTTTGTTCTGCTTTTGGGGGTTTTTGTTGTTGTTGTTGTTGTTGTTTTTGTTTTTGTTTTTTGAGACAGGGTCTCTCTCTTAGTTCAGGCTAGTTTTGACCTCACTATGAAGCCCAGGCTGGCCTTGAACTTTCAATGATCCTCCTGCCTCAGCCTCCCGAGTGCTGGGATTACAGGTGTGCACCACCATGTCCAGCTGTTCTGTTCCTGTTTCTGTTTCTTTTTTTTTTTTTTTTGAAATATGAAAATTTCTTACTAATGTCTTTTCATCATCAAAATTTATGATCTTGGTCTTTCCTTCTTTTGCCTTTGTAGAGAGCCAAGAGAGAGACATTGGCTACTTTAACCACCTTAAAACAGACTCCAGGAATGTCACCAACGGCATGACCTTTTTGACCAAATCCAGCAACCAGAACTTCATCATTTTCCTCAATAAAGTTCAATCATTCATCATTAGGGGCAAAAGCTGTGATTTTCTTGCCGTTCTTGATCAGCTGGACTCTGACGCACTTCCTGATGGCAGAATTTGGCTGTTCGGCTTCAACCCCTACTTTTTCCAGCACAATTCCCTTTGCATGGGAAGCACCTCCAAAAGGGCTGGCTTTCAGGGCTATGCCCAAATGGGCCTTCTTGTATTGCTTATAGTGCCACTTCTGGTCCCGCCGGTGACTGCGGAACTTCCGGGCAGTACGAAGGCCGCGACACTTGCCCATCCTGCTGGCGTGCGGGCCCAAGCGAAAGAGCTTGCTTCTGTTTCTTGCTTCTTTACCTCCAGTCTTTTTCATTAGTCTCCTAAAACTTGTGTAATCTTCCTTCATGCTTCAGCCTTGCTTTTAATCTCTTTCTCTTCTTATATTTCTTATTTTTTCCCCCTAACCTCTTTTGAATTGTCTCCCCTGAAGGTTAAATTGCCTTATTGAGGGTATATTTACCTTTTTTTTGTACTGGGGATCAAACATAGGACCTTGCGCTTGCCAGGAAGGTGTGGTGCCATTGAGCTACATCCCCGGCCTGAGGGTATACTTATTATACACAATTTTCTGGTTTGTTTTAGATTTTGTTATATAATTACAAATCATATGCATACGGTTAAAGGTGACAAATTAGTAGTTACCACAGTATATCATTTTCTAGGCTGTGCTTGATGCTATTTTGTTGTTGTTGTTGTTTATTTTTTCTGGTACCAGGGATCAAACTCAGGACTTTGTGCTTGTGAGGCAGGTGTGGTGCCCCTGAGCTAAATCCCTGGTCCTTGATGCTTTTGATGTTACTGGTTGTACTACATTAGTCAAGGTGATGTACTTGTTCTAATCAATTGTTCTTCCTTGTATGCCAAGGCTGAGATTACCTGTGCATCATAAATAATACTATAGGACAATACCAAAGAAGCAAGTCTAGGCCAAATAGGCAGCAACTTCTCATGCTCAATAAATTGAAAAGGTAGGATCTTGCAACAGACTCAAAACCCAAAAGCCAGCTACACCAAGAAGACATCTCTGAGAAGAAGTCATTTCTTCCTTTTTTTTAGAAGTAATTTCTTATGAGTTCTCAATATGAGCAAAAAAGCTACCTAACCATAAGCAATTTAAAAGCATCAAGGCAGAAATTAAACTAAAAAAATAAGAAAATTAGAAGACACACAAACAAGAGCTCCAGCTTGCCAAAGGCAAACCCAGGGGTCAATGAGATGGAAGAATTTGAAAGCCACTCACCTGAACTCTCTAAAGTAGTAACAGCAAAAGTAATAAAGCAGATGACTGAGAAACAAGAAAAAAATCATCAGAAATAATTTTTCAGATAACTACAGAGATGATGACCATAATGAAAGATATGGTTAGTGAATTTAGAGTAGATACAGATGTTAAAAATAGAAGAGCTTTCTGCCCACCAGCGACCAGATGGAGGATGGTGAGGACCTCGGCCGGCTGTGTGGAGCTCCGCTCCATCCTGTCCTCACCCCTCGCCCCAGCCACCAGCTTAGCTACGACACCCAGCCCCCCTGGCCTCCTAGCTGTGCTGCTACCTGGCTCCACACTACAGAGGCACAGGGGGGCATAGAGGCCATTGTCCTGAGCTCCAGAAAATAGAGCAGAAGTGAACAACAGAAAGAGGACCTCTCTCAGGCTCCTTGATGAAAACTGAAGCCCATTGGTGAAGAGAATTTTTGTAATAAAGGCACACCAGACCACGGTATTTGTTTTAAAGGAAAGTAGGGCTGGAGATTTAGCTCAGTGGTTTTGCCACCTGCTGCACAAGCACAAGGACCTGAGTTTGATCCCCAGTACAAAAAAAAAAAAAATTCCCCTTAAAGGAAAGTAAATACAGTTTCTAGCCTCCCTATTGCTATTGGGATGTTCTGTTCCCATATTTGTTCTTTCAATCTGTCTTTTCCTCTTGTCTTCAATAGTTTCTTAGAGTTTGCATGATCTTTCTGTGTCCCCTGGTCTCACTGCTAACCTTCCCCTATCCTTCTACCTATCTATCCCTCCCTCCCAAACTCCTTCTAACTCCCCATCCTGAAGGGTAAAGTTGCTATATTGAAGTTTATTCACTATAAACATATGTTGGGTTGGTCCTCGATTTTGATTTAATTCACACAGTTAAAGGTGATAGATTAATAACCACCACAAATTGTCATTTTTTAAAGCTGTGCTTGATGCTATGGAGTTGCTAATTGTATCACTTGGGCTAAGGTGTTGTGATTGATCTAATCAGTTGTCCTTCCTGGTATAATGAAAATGAGACAGCCTCAGAGTCATTAGAGACTCAAACCTAAAGGCCAGCTATATCTGGAAGACACCTCTGAGAAGCAATCATTCCATAAGGGTTCTAAATACAAGCAACAAAGATGCTTACAATAAGCAATTTCAAAATATCAACCCATGAATTAAACCAAGGACAGTACCAAAAACAAAAATGAGAAAACATTTAAGCAAGGCACAAACTCAGATTTTCACCCCTCCAAAAGCAAATTCTGGGGGAAACGAGGTATAAAAGTCTGATAATCAACCACCTGGACACCTTGAACTGATAGCACAGGAAGTAACAAAGCAGATGAATGAGGCTCTAGAAAAATTCAAAATAGAAATAATCTCCCAGATAACTACAGAGATGGTGAGCAGAGTGAAAGACATAATTCGAGGCTTTAGAACAGAAACAGATTAAAAAAGAAATAGATGAGCTCAGAACCATGCTGGAAGCCATGAATGCCCAGCATAAGAAAGAAATGGAAACCATGATCGCCCTACATAAGAAAGAAATGGAATTCATGAAACAGATTCAAACAGAAATCCAGGAGATTAAAAACTCCATTGAAAGTATTCACAGCAGAATAATGGAATGTGGAGATAAAAAACAGAGATTCCTTAAAAGTAGTAAGAGACCATGAGAAATCAATCCAGCAGCTGCTAGATGATGCAAAGAAAAATAACATAAGACTGACAGGAGTCCACGAAAAAAAGAAGAAAGTACAACTGACATAAAAAAAGCTGTTCACAGAAGTAATAGTAGAAAACTTCCCAGACAGAGGTAGAGAATTAGACATACAGATAAGTGAGGAATATAGAACTCCAACTAGCCACAATCAAAAAAAAAAAAACTATACCTAGACATATAATAGTCAATATCCCAGAAATCCAACAGAAGAACAAAATCCTACAAACAGAGAAAAGAAACAAATCACTGACAAAGGAAAGCCTATCAGAATCACAGCAGACTTCTCAACACGAACTCTCAAATCAAGGAGAGCCTGAAGTGAAGTATTTCAAGCCCTAAAAGAAAATAACTTCCAACCTAGACTGTTGTATCTGGCAAAATTATCTTTCAAAACTGATGGAGAAATTAGATACTTCCACAACAAGAACACCTGAGAAATTTCATGCACACCAAACCAGCACTCCAAACAATTCTAAACAATATCCTAGAAAAAGACAATGAAGGTCACAACTCCATGAGGCCCAGCAGAGGGAAGGAACCAAGCAAGGCAAGAAACTAAAGGGAAAGGGGGAAAAATTTAAATTAAAAGAGCCAACAACAGTAAAACATCATGACAAGAATGAGTCGATATCTATCAATTATAACTATCAATGTTAATGGCCTCAATTCACCAATCAAAAGAAATAGACTGGCAGAATGGATTAAGAACCAAACTCCAGCAATATGCTGTATACAAAAAACACACCTAACTCAAAAGGAAATTCATAGACTGAAAGTAAAAGGATAGAAAACAGTTCTCTGCATGACAGGAACCTGGAAAAAAGCAGGGGTAGCAATCTTATTTGCAGACAAAGTAGATTTCAAACCAAAACTAATTAAGAGAGACAAAGATGGTCAC
>NW_004624901.1:225684-242512 GCF_000247695.1 Heterocephalus glaber
AAATTAAATAACACCCTTATGAACAAGCAATGGGTTACAGATGAAGTTAAAGTTAAAGAAGAAACTAGACAGTTTCTATAATTAAATGATAGTGCAAGTACAACATATAAGAACTTATGAAATTCAATGAAAGCAGTCCTATTAGTGAAATTTATAGTGGTGAATTTGCATAGCAAACAAAGTGATCTCAAATGAACAACCTAATATTGAACCTTAACCTTCTAAAAAAAGAAGAGCAAGTCAAACCCAAAGTTTTTACAAGGAAGGAAATTATAAAGATTAGAGCAGAAATTAATGCAATTGAGACTAAGAAAATAATAAAAGAATCAATAAATTGAAAAGTTGGTTCTTTAAAAGATTAAATAAATTTGACAAACTCCTAACCAACTTTATCAAAAAAAAAGGGGTCCAGGGATTTAGCTCAGTGGTTCTGCTGCCTGCCTTGCAAGCGCACGGACCCAAGTTTGATCCCCAGTACCAAAAAAAAAAAAGAAAGGAAAGGGGGGCTAGGGATTTAGAGCAGTGGCACTGCACCTGCCTCACAAGCACAAGGTCCTGAGTTCAATCCCCAGTACCAAAAACAAAAAAAAAGGAAAGAAAAAAATACTCAAATCCATGCAATTAGGAATGAAAAGGATTAAATCACAACAGATCCTGTAGAAATCTAGAAGATTATTAATACATACACCAAGAACCTATGTTCTAATAAGATGGAAAACACATAAGAAATGGACCGATTCCTAGATACATATGATTACAAAAGCTGAAATAATAAGATACAAAAATTCTAAACAAACCAATAAAAATTGAAAGAAATTGAAGATGCAATTTAAAACCTACCAACATAAAAATAACTACCAAGGGCCGGGGATTTAGCTCAGTGGTTCTGCTGCCTGTCTTGCAGGCACAAGGTCCCTAGTTTGATCTCCGGTACCAGGAAAAAAAACAAAAAACTACCAACAAAGAAAAACCCAGGTCCTCATGGATTCACTGCTGAATTCTACAAGAAATTTAGAGAAGATCTAATGCCACTTCTCCTCAAACTAACTCTGAAAGGAAAGCAATATTCACAAAGTCATTCCTGGAAGTGAGCATTACCTTGATACAAAAACCATAGAATGATCCAACCAAAAAAAAGAACTACAAGCCAATATCCCTAAATGAACACAAAAATCCTCAATAAGATATTGGAAAACAAGCAAATCATCAAGAAGATTATACACCATAATCAAGTAGGATTCATGCTAAGGATGCAGGGATGGTTCAACATATCCAAATCAATAAATGTAATATACCATATCAACAGAGCCAAAAAACAAAAATCACATGATCATCTCAAGAGATGCAGAAAGTGTTTGACAAAGTCCAACACCCATTCATGATTAAAAACCCTACAGAAAATTGGAATAGATGATATTTACCTCAATCTAACAAAAGCCATCTATGATAAAACAACACTTAACCTCATACTAAACGGTCAAATATTAAAATTTTCACTCTAAAATCAGAAACAAGACAAGGATGTCCACTGTCACCAGTCCCATTCAACATAGTTCTGGAAACATTAGCCAGAGTAATTAGATAAGAGAATTAAATAAAAGAAAGATAAGAAACTCAATTATCATTATTTATGGATGACATGATGCTCTACATAGAAGACTCTAAAAACACCACCAAAAGACTTCTAGATTTAATAACCAAATTCAGTAGCATAGCTGGATACAAAGTCAACACACAAAAATCAATAGCATTCCTGTCCACAAATAACAAACTCACTGAGAGAGAAATTATGGGAACAATGCCTTTCACAATAGCATTCAAAAAAATGAAATACCTTGGAATCAATCTAAAGAAGGAAATAAGACCTCTACATTGAAAATTACAGTACTGTGAAAAAGGAGATTGAAGAGGATATCGGAAAATGGAAAGATGTCCCTTGCTCCTATGTAGGAAGAACCAATATAGGGAAAATGGGTATACTCCCAAAATTGTTATACACATGATTTAATGTGATCCTGATCAAAATACCATTAAGCATACCTCAAAGAACTAGAGAAAAGCATCCTAAAAATTCATTTGGAACCAGAAGAAACCTAGAATAGTAAAAGCAATTCTAGGGAACAAAGTCAAGGCAAAAGGTATCACAATCTCTGATTTGAAATTATACTACAGAGCTATTGTGAAGAAAAAAAAACAGTATGGTACTGGCAAAAAGAAAAACAGACCTGGAATATGTGGAAACAATCACAAATACACTCCGTCACCTTATCTTTTGACAAAAGGCCCAAACATATTCACTGGAAGAAAGCCCCTTTAATAAGTGGTGCTGGACAAATGGGATTTCTACATATGGAAGACTAAAACTAGACCCATGTCTCTCATCAAGCACTAAAGTAAAATCAAAATGGATCAAAGATCTAAATATTAAAACAAAAAGACTAAATCTGCTGGAAGATAGAATAGGTAGAACTCTTGAAGACCTAGGTGTAGACAAAGACTTTATAAACAAAACTCAGATTGCACAGGAAATATTATAAAGAATCAACAACTGGGATCTCATCATATTAAAAAGCTTTTGCACAGCAAAAGAAACCACCCACAGAATGAAGAGATAAACCCACAGAGTGGGAAAAAAAAATTTTTTTTGGTACTGGGGATCAAACTCAGGCCTTGTGCTTGCAGGGCAGGCAGTGGAACCACTGAGCTAAATCCCCGGCAGGAAAAAAAATTTTGCCAGCTATCAGCCAAAAACTTAATACCCATAATATATAAAGAACTCAAAAAGATCAGACACCTTTTCTCAAAGTCTTTGTAAAAAGGGGGGGTGGAGGGTTGAAGGGGGGACAGGGGAATAGGGAAAAAATAAGAACCAAGATATATCCTGTAAAGGTACAAATTCCCAATAATGAATGTCATTATATTGTATACCTAAAATGTACCAATAAACTTAATGAATAAAAAAGATAAGACACACCAAATTTATTTATTTATTTATTTTTGAGCTGTGAACCTGACAGATATTTTTTTTAATTAAATTCTTTTATTGGTACATTGTAGGTATACAACACAATTAGATTTCTCATTGGGAATTGTACCTTTACATAATGCATCTTGGTTCTTATTTTTTCCCCATTCCTAGCCCTCCCTTCATGCCCTCCACCCTTCCCTATTTACAAAGACTTTATTTCCATTTTTTCCATTTCTCATCATTTTTCCTTTCCCTTCTTTCCTTTCCCCTGCCCTTCCCACTACCCCTACCCCTTTGGACCTTTTCTTCCTATTTTGCATTATTGATTATTCATTCTAATCATTGGTACATTTTAGGTATACAATATAATGACATTCATCATTGAAAATTTGCACCTTTACATAGTCTCTCTTGATTCTTATTTTTCACCCTTGCCCAGCCCTCCCTCAACCCCTCCATTCCTCCCTATTTACAAAGATTTTGTTCCTATTTTTCCATTTTCTCATATTAATCCCATTCCCTTCTATTCTTTCCCCTAGCCCTCCCACTTCCTTCCCCTTTGCCCCTTTTCTTCCTATTTCACATTACCTATTATACATTTTAGTCCTTATTTACACTTTCAGTTTCTCACACCAGAGAAACTATTTGATATTTACACATGTGAAAACACACCAGATTTAAAGACCTAATTCAAAAGTGGGCATCTGAAATGAATAGACACGTCTTAGATGAAGATGTACAAATGGCAAATAAATATATGAAAAAATGTTCAATATCACTGGTCATTCAAGAGATACAAATTAAAACAACGCTAAAATTCCACCTCACTCCAGAAATAATGGCTATTATCAAGAAATCAAGCAATAACAAATGCTGGAAGGAATGTGAGGAAAAAAGAACCCTTCTCTATTCTTGGTGAGAGTGTATACTGTGTATACAGTATATACACTGTATACATGTTGGTGAGAGTGTATACTGTGTCTACTGTGTATACTCTGTGGAAATCAATGTGGAGATTCCTCAAAAAACTAAGACTAGAGGTTCCATTGGACCCAGCTACTCCTCATCTTGGTATCTTCCCAAAAGAATTAAAAGCATCATACCATAGTGATATATGCATACCCATGCTTACAATGGCAGTTTAGAATAGCTAAATCTTGGAAACAGGTCAAATCCCCATCAACTGATGAATGGACAGAGAAGATGTATTTTTTTATACAAGGGAGTACTTCTCTGACATAAAGAAAAAGTTGAGGCATTTCTAGGTAAATGGATGCACCTTGAGACCATACTCTTAAGTGAAATAAATCAGACACACATATTTAAATATCACATTGTTTCTCTGGTGTGAGAAACCAAAAAGGTAAATAAGAACTAAAATGTATAATAGATGTTGTGAAATAGGAAGAAAATGTTAAAGTGGGAAGGGGGAGGAAGAAAGGAAGGAAAAGAAAAAAAAGGAGAATAGAAGAAAAAATGTAAATGAAGCTTTTGTAAATAATGAAAGGAAGAGGGGTTGAAAGGAGGGTAGGGGATTGGGGGAAAAAAGAAGAATAAAGATATATCATGTACAAGTACAAATTCCCACACCAGGTGCAGTCGCACATGCCTATAATCCCAGTACTCAGGAGGCTGAGGCAGAAAGATTGCCACAAGTTTGAGGCCAGCCTGGGCTACATAGTGAGTTTAAGGCCAGCCTGAATTACAGAGTGAGACTCTGTGTAAAGAAAAAAAGTCTAACTGGTGAGATCCATAATGAAAGTACAAATTCCCCATAATGAATGCTATAATTATGTGTAAATTTATGCGTAAAACTATGTTCTAAAGTGTACCAATAAAATTAATTTTTAATAAAAGAGTAGAATGATGTTACCAGGTGTTAGAATACTGGTTGGGAGATGTTGGTGAAATGATACACAATTTCAGTTAGACAAGAGAAGCAAATTCAAGAGATCTATTGCACAAAATGCTGACTATGGTTAATAAAAATATATTGTACGGGTATTTGAAAGTTGCTCATTTTTAGTTTTCTCACCACAAAAAAAAAGGATGTGAGTTAATGCCCATATTCATTAGCTCTCTTCAGCCCATCCACAATGCATGCATATTTCAAAACATGTTGTACCTGATAAATATATACATTTTTCTTCTACATCTTTTCTACATTTTCTTCATCTTATACACATATATAATTTAAATCGCTTCTCAGCCTTTTGGCTAAGATCAAACGTACATATATAATTTTTTACTTGTCAATTTAAAATAAATAATTTTTTTCTAGTACTAAGAATGGAACCCAGGGCCCCACACTGAGCTATATCCCAAGCTCTTGTTCACTTTTTGAGACAGGGTCTCACTAAATTGCTCGGGCTGGGCTTGAACTCATCCTCCTGCCTGCCTCAGCCTCCCAGAGTGCTGGGGTTCCAGGAGTGTACCACCACACCTAGTTAAACCATGTAAATGGAGAGGGCATTTGTAAGTCTTTTTTCTTCCCCATCTCTGATAATTCCATCTACCTATTGCTGCTTCTTCTTCTTCTTTTTCTGCCATATCCTAAAATCCATCAGCAAATGTAATAGCTATATCTTCAAAATAGGTCCAGAATTCTCTAGGCCATCACTTTAGTTTTTTTGTTTGTTGGTTGGTTCTTTGGTTCATTTGTTGGTTTCTTGGTTTGTTGGTTTTTTGGTTTTTTTGAGACAGGATCTTAATATGTAGTTCAGGCTGGCCTTAAACTCATTATGTAGCCCAGATTGGCCTTGAACTTGCAGCAATCTTCCTGCCTCCATTTTCCCATGTACAGTGGACCCTCGAGTTATGACGGGCCTGACATACAAACAATTTGGGTTACAACTGGAATTTTAGTTTTAACTTATGACCTAAGTCTTGAGTTACAACCTGAATGCCAGCCACTTGTGCTTCCAGATGGTCTCAGATACAGATTTACCCCTTCCAGAGTTCTGGAAGAAATACTACAACATCCTTTCCTATGTAAGGTTGAGAAATCCTGGGCCAATGTCTCTCTAAGGACACTGAGGTTTGCCTGTATACAGAGAGACTTTGGAGACTTTGAAGAGAAACCTGAACCTTCAACTGACCAACTTGAGTTACAGCCAGCCCTCATGAATGAACTGAGTTCATAAGTCAAGAGTCCACTGTATAAAATGGGGTTAGTAATTTCTTTCAACCTCATAAAGTCATGGCAAAGATTAAATGAGAATCACACCATATATCTAGCACATAACACAGGAATATTATTATTTGCATCCACGTGGGGCATCCTCTGGACCCTGAGTGGTAAAGGGATGCCTTTCACATTTATTTGTCTTCAGTTAGGTAAAGGGGAGAGAGCTGGAAGGTGGTAGGTCAGTGCCAACTCTGCCACAGCCTCCAGCATGACTCAAAAACCTAACCTCATTCCGCCGCCTGCCTCGCAGTCACAGGGTCCTAAATTCAATCCCCGGTACAAAAAAAAAAAAAACAAACCTAACCTCTCCCCCCTGCTTCTTCATTTCTCAACACTTATTTTTGAGGAAATGAAAGTTTCCTCTTCTGAGATGTGAGAACTTCCCCTGAACCCAGATAAACACTCGCCAGGACCAGCGGTCCCCTGGGTGGAGGGCCTAGAATAGGACCCCACCCACCCCACGGGCTGTGGACCATATGGGGAGCTTTTGGGGTCATAATGAATTAGGGACAAATGTAGAGGTGGGAAGAGACAAAAGTAGAAGGAACAGGAAGTGGTGTGAGCCTCCATCCCCCCACAGCCACTTCTGTGATGAGTTGACAGTCAAGCCTCCTTTCCATAATCACCTCAAAACAGGAAAGATTCTGCTATTAGTAAAGGACACTTATTGATCAGCAGATTGGTCCATTTGGAGAAAGTCTATCCATCCTTGGATAAAATTTAGGAATTGTCAGGGACGGGGTCTGGACCGTGCACGTACTTCTGGCGGTGGGATTCTATCTGTGCGGGTGATGGTAGCAGCTGCCGCTGCAACCATAGCAGCAGATATTTTGAAGGTGAGGAAGAAGACTCTAGAAATGTTGATTTGCCTTACATTCCCCCTGAAAACTCACCTACACGTCAGCAATTCCATTCTAAGCCAGCAGATTCTGACAATGATGATGATCCCTTGGAGGCATTTATGGCTGAAGTAGAGGATCAGGCAGCTAGAGACATGAAGAGGCTCGAAGAAAAGGACAAGGAAAGAAAAAACATAAAGGGTATTTGAGATGACATTGAAGAGGAAGATGACCAAGAAGCTTATTTTCGATACATGGCAGAAAACCCAACTGCTGGTGTGGTTCAGGAGGAGGAAGAAGACAATCTGGAATACGATAGTGATGGAAATCCAATTGCACCCCGCAAAAAATAATTGACCCTCTTCCTCCCATTGATCATTCAGAGACTGACTACCCACTGTTTGAAAAAAAGTTTTACAATGAACATGAGGCGATAACCAACCTCACTCCACAACAGTTAATAGATATTGGGCATAAGCTCAATCTTCAGGTCTCTGGTGCTGCACCTCCCAGACCAGGAAGTAGTTTTGCTCATTTTGGGTTTGATGAACAACTTATGCACCAGATTCGGAAATCTTGAGTACACACAACCCATTCCAATACAGTCCCAGGGTATACCTGTGGCATTAAGCAGCAGAGACAGGATTGATAGTGCTAAAACTGGCAGTGGAAAAACTACAGCTTTTATCTGGCCCATGTTGATTCATATAATGGACCAGAAGGAATTGGAGCCAGGTGATGGACCAATTGCAGTGAGTGTGCATCCAATGAGGGAGCTTTGCCAGCAGATCCATGCTGAATGTAAGTGGTTTGGGAAAGCATATAATCTTCGATCAGTGGCTGTCTATGGAGGAGGGAGCATGTGGGAGCAGGCCAAGGCCCTTCAGGAAGGGGCAGAGACTGTTGTGTGTACCGCAGGTCAACTGATTGATCATGTGAAGAAGAAAGCTACTAATCTTCAAAGAGTCTCTTACCTTGCGTTTGACGAAGCAGATTGAATGTTCGACATGGGATTTGAGTACCAGGTTCGATCCATAGCAAATCATGTCCGTCCTGACAGACAGACTCTCTTATTCAGTGCAACTTTTCAAAAAAAGATTGAAAAATTGACCAGAGACCTCCTGATTGACCCTAATCGAGTGGTGCAGGGAGATATTGGAAAGGCAAATGAAGATGTGACACAGAGTGTGGAAATTCTCCATTCTGGGCCTAGTAATTGAACTGGCTTACCCGGCGTCTGGTGGAGTTTACTTCTTCAGGGAGTGTCCTACTGTTTGTTACTAAAAAAGCCAATGCTCTTTACCCTTCTACCTTGTGAGGACTGGTGTTCATGGTGCCATTTTGCCTTGATGTTGGACTCTAGCCTCCAGAAGTGTCATCAGCTCCATGAGGTCCCTCTCTGAATACTGCCTGCCTTCCATTCTTTGAACATTATTTGACTGGTACAAAAGGCAAAATGGCATTGAGGATGAATCACATGAATATAAGCCAAGAACAAGCAATAAATCGAAAAGTGATGAACAGCAGTGAGATTATTTAATGGAAAGATGGGACCTCGCCATTGATTTTATTTTTTCTTTAGTATTAATAGAAGTTTTGAAACAGATTCCACTTCATCTTGTAATACACAGTTTAATACATGATGTTATTAACTTGGCGTTCAAGCACTTTAAATACAAAGAAGGGTACCTTGGTCCTATCACTGGCAATATGCACATTGTGGCGACCTGTATGCAGAAGTCCTTGGAGTGTTGGCACAAGCTAAATTCCCTGTGGTCAAGAAAAACTTTATGGCAGAGCTAAAAGAATTACGGCACAAAGAGCACAGCCCATATGTGGTACAAAGCATTATCAGCTTGAAAATGGGGATGAAATTCTTTCGAATTAAGATGTATCCAGTGGAGGACTTTGAGGCCTCTCTTCAGTTCATGCAGGAATGTGCACATTATTTCCTTGAGGTCAAAGACAAAGATATCAAACATGCCTTACCTAGACTTTTCATGGAAATCCTGGTCCCAGTTGCTGCTACTGTTAAAAATGAAGTAAATGTTCCCTGCCTCCAAAACTTTGTGGAAAGTCTATATGATACCATGCTGGAACTTTCTTCTCGAAAGAAGCATTCCTTGGCTTTGTACCCCCTGGTGACCTGTCTGCTCTGTGTCAGTCAGAAGCAGCTGTTCCTGAACAGATGGCCTGTGTTCCTCAACAATTGCTTGTCTAACCTGAAGAAAATAGCTCCATTCTGTGGAAGGATTGACCTAGTAACAAACCGCACTTGCCTCCATCGCTGTCATGTGTGATTGCTTCGGGTATTCTATTTAAGCCACCTGACACTACCAGTGGCAAGTGTTCGCTGCTCCTCAGGTAGTCAGCACAGTTGCTGAGTGATGACAGCAATAAAGTCATAGTCCCTGAGACCAAGAAGCCTACAGTGGAAACAGCTGCAATGATTAGCTTCAAAACTAAGCTTTATAGCTTTGAAGTGGAAAACATGTTTTAAATTTCAGTGACCAATTGATGAAGACAATAAGCCCCTCCTTAAGTACAATGCAATGCATTCTTCACACTTTCCTAGTTATGGCCAAAGCTGTGGTGTGGGTTTTTTAAACAGGTTTGATATTTGCTATTTCAAATTTTTGAAAAATATTTAGTTATAAAATTTTATATGTGCTCATACATGTTGCCTTGTTTTGTGTTTTCTCTGAGACACTTTAATTTAGTGAAGTAGTTAAGATTAATTACATTATTTTGGCATTTGCCACAATTACACAATAATCTGCATTACAACCATTTTAAAGACCAACTACGTACTGACTCTAAAAGCTGATTGTGAAATCCAAGATTAGAATCATTTATTTCCTTCAAATTGGCAGTGAAATATAATAGCAGTGAATAGAGAATGAAGCTTTTGAATTCTGCAAAGAGTGAAATATTTTCAGGGTTATCAACTGTTATATAACAACCGCTTTAAGGTATTTTGTTTGAGGATTTATCTGTGTGCCATGTAACCCTTAAACTACAGCCCAGTGTTATTTTTGTTATTTGGTCCATTTTTATGTATCTAGTTATTAATAAAAGTTAATTTCTTTTTTTAAAAAAAGCCAACGCTGAAGAGCTAGCCAATAACCTCAAGCAGGAGGGTCATAATCTTGGGCTGCTCCATGGAGGCATGGACCAGAGTGAAAGAAACAAAGTCATTTCAGACTTTAAGAAAAAGGACATCCCAGCCCTGGTGGCCACTGATGTTGCTGCCCGGGGTCTGGACATTCCTTCAATTAAGACTGTCATTAACTATGATGTGGCACAAGACATTGATACCCATACGCATAGGATTGGCCGCACAGGAAGAGCTGGTGAGAGGGGTGTGGCCTGTACCTTACTGACCCCCAAGGACAGCAGTTTTGCTGGTGACCTTTCCGGAACTTGGAAGGAGCCCACCAACATGCTTCCAAGGAACTCCTAGCTCTTGCTATGCAGAAGGCCTGGTTTCAGAAATCCTGCTTCAAAGGAGGGAAAGGCAAAAAGCTGAACATTGGTGGAGGAGGCCTGGGCCATAGGGAACAGCCTGGCCTAAGCTCTGAGAACACAGATGGAGGAAATAACAACAATGTGATGAGTAATTATGAGGCCTACAAGCCCTCCACAGGAGCCATGGGAGATTGCCTGACAGCAATGAAAGCAGCTTTTCAGTCACAGTACAAGAGTCTTTTTGTTGCAGCCAGTTTAAGTAATCAAAAGGTTGGAAGCTCTGCTCCTGGACCAAGTGGATGGACTGGTGAGGGAAGCTTGAATTCTGTTCCAACTAATTCAGCACAGCAGGGCCATAACAGTCCTGACAGCCCTATTGCCAGAGCTGCCAAGAGCATCCTGGGCTTTGGCAATGCTGGGAATATCAGCAATGCTCTGGTGACATACCCTTCTGTTGGCACCCAGGGAGCCAACAACACAGTTTCAGGAAATAACACCTGAGGCGGGTTTGGGGGTGACCATGGGAAAAGAGAGAGAGATACCGAGAACTGGGGTGGCAGTCATCACAGTCACGGTGAGAGTGGCAATGGACACGGCGACAGCCCACATCATGGAGATGGTGGTCGCCATGGAGATGGATACTGCTACCCAAAAAGCAGCAGCAGCTGTTCTACTGATGGCCATCGGCACGGGGAGAACAGGCAGGAAGGAAGTGCAGGCCGGCATGGGGAAAGCCAGGGTACAAATGATGGTCGGAATGGAGAAAGCAGGAAAGAAGGCTGTAATTGTGAAAGCAAGATGGACCCCAAGGGGGACAGCCAGATGGACAAGATGGACAGCAAGACAAATAAGACAGCTGACGGTTTTGCTGTCCTGGAGCCACCCAAATGAAAGAAGAGTCAATGGGACAGTTAGAGGGTATTGCTACAGTGTGAAGTCAGTTCTTTAATTTTATTTTTAGAGAGATTTTGGTAACTAGGTACCTCAGGGCGGGGTTGGGGTCCAAGGCATGAGGACCCCTGCCCTTAGTGGAGAGCTGGAGCACAGAGGCATCACACCTTCATATGGATGATTGTTCAGATGCTTTCTTGGGAAGCTGCTTTGGTCCCTGCAAGCAGTGAGAGCTGGGAAGCTTCTCTTGGCTCTGGGTGAGTTGTCATGAGGGTAAGTAGAAGACACTTCAAGTGTAAAGGGCCTTATAGGGCACAAAACTCACTCCAGGTTACTAAATAGCATATATTTTTTACTAAAATGTCACCTTATAAACATCTATGAATCAAATTCTTTTTCTTAGCACTCTGCTGGCCAGGCAATCCCCTTTTTAGGAGTTGTCTTCTGCACACCCAATCCATTGAGCTGTTGGGAATGTTGGAAAGTAGTTTGGTGCTTTAAGACATTTGCAGGGAAGGGAGACACCCAATTCTAAACAAGAGATGATGCTCAAGTTCTCCAGATTGTATCCAGCCCTGAGACATATAAGAGGCAACCTTCTAGACCCAGCTTCTGAGGTTCTCAGAGCCTCTATGATTGAAGAGAAATGATTTTCCTGAAGGGGGTTCCAGGATTGTTTCAGGCCTGAGGTAGTGTCTTCTTATTTGGTTTGGTTTTGGGGGGTTTGTTTTGTAACTTACCTCAATAGAACTCTTTTGCTGAAATGACTGATAATTGTTGTTCTATCTCGTTCATAAAAGGAAAAGAAATACATGAACTTCAAATTTTGTGACTTTGTGAAGGTTTCTTTAAGATGTGCATTCCTCTGATTGCTCTCTAGTAAATGTTTTATTACTGGGGGAAAAAAATTAGGAATTGTCCAAAGGAATTACCATGTTGAGTGGCATGTGGTTAGCCCTCTGGTACCTGCCCTCTGAGTATTGGTGGCGGTGGTGGTGGTGGTAGTGTTTGTTATAATGATCAAAGATTGGGGAGTTTGGCGTTTAGTCGCTATTATGGGATGAATTGTGCTCTCCCAAAATATATGTTAAAGTCTCAGCCCCTAGTACCTCAGAATGTGTATTTGGAGATAGGGCACAAGAATCAAAAAATAATAATAATAATAATAATCCTAACATTCTGGGAGGCTGAGGCAGGCAGATTGCAAATCCAAGCCCAGCCTAGGCAACTTAATGAGACTTAGTGAGACCCTGTTTCAAAATAAAGGTGGGGGTTTGGCTATGTAGCTCAGTGCAAAGGAATTGGGTTCAATCCCCAAGATCACACACACAAAAAATGACTTGGTCCTGACAGTCCTATAAAATTGACACAGTGACCAGCACCACTCAAGGAAGTGATATTTGAGAAGCACTAACCTTGCAAGAGCTTGGGCCCAGGGATTTAGCTCAGTGGTTCTGGTTGCAGGCGCAAGGTCCCAAGTTTGATCCCCAATACAAAAAAAAAAAAAAAATTTCAAGAGCTAACAGCCAAAAAAAGTCCACACAGATGTGAAGTGATAACAACCTCATCAAACATTTTACAATCTACACAAGCTCGAGGGCACGTGTTGGCAGGAACCTCCATCATTGTCATGTGGATCTGGTTACACTATGTGTAATCCGCTTTTTAACTGATCTGCCTTTCTCAAAATTCCACAGCCCAGATCTTGGAAGAGGCCAATTCTGCCACCTCACTTGTACAAATATTCCCCAAGACATTGAGGACATTGATCATCAAATTGTTCTACCCTAGCCACTTCTCAGAAGCTCTTCACATCAGGGAGGTGAGGAGCCCAGTTCCATCTTATGATGGTTCAGAGGATCCAGAATTTGTCAGTCTGATGTAGTGTCAGATCCAGAGCCCCTAGATCACCACTGCATCTCAAGGGCCATGATCAGGAATCTGGTGAATGTCTTCTATATCCCAGAACTGGGAGATATCATACCACCAAGACCCAGCATCCTCCAGCTCACCATCCTGAAATAGATGGCCTGGCTGGTGTTGCAGGGAACTTGCTATGACTAGGCTTCCAGTCCATGTGAATTCACCAAGAGGCAGAGCCTATCATGAAAGAGCAGGAGACTCCTCTCCAAGAGCCAGTATGCTTGAGTATAGACCCCAGCTCCAACCCTGGGCTTCAGCAGGAACATTTCCGCTCACAAATCCAATACGTAGTTGTGGCACAAGAGAGATCATTCCAGCTGCCACCTTTATTCATGCTGGCACAGTCTTCTCTTCCAAAGGCATTGTTGGGCTCCTGTGGTTCCCAGAAACTAGGTGGAGCAAACAGTGGGCAGGAAGAAGGATAAACAAGGGGAGCACAGGAATTTCTAGGGTGCTGAAACCATTCTGTACAATACTGGATTGGCAAATGCATGCCATTATGCAGTTGTCAAAACCCATGCAGGTATACAACAGATAGAGTGAACTGAGGACTTTAGTTAATATCGACCAAAAAAAAAAAAAAAAACAAAGGAGGAAACAAAAATAAGCATGAGAGTTCACACCTGTAATTCCAGCTACTTGGAAGGCTGAAGAAGGGGGGTTCCAAATACGAGCCAAGCCTGAGCTGCTTAGCAAGACCTTGTCCCAAAATAAAAAATAAAAAGGGCTAGGGCTGGAGATTTAGCTCAGTGGTTTCGCCGCCTGCTGCACAAGCACAAGGACCCAAGTTTGATCCCCGGTACCAAAAAAAAACAAAATAAAAAGGGCTAGAGATGAAGCTCAGTGGTGGAGCACTTGCCTAGCATGCACAAGGCCCGAGCACCACAAGAAAGAAAAAAGAAGTCAAGTGTGATGGCACATGTCTGTAATCCCAGCATTTTGGGAGGGTGAAGCAAATTCAAGACCACCCTGGGCAATTTAGCAACTTAGTACCACCAAAAAAGAAAAGGAAAAGAAGGAAGGAAGGAAAATGAAAGAGAAGAGAGGGGAAGGGAGAGAGGGGAAGAGAAGGGAAAAGAAAAGAAGGAAAGGAAGGGAAAAGAAAGGGAAGGGAGGGAAAGGAGAGGAAGGAAGGGGAAGGGAGGGGAATGACAAGAAAGGAAATAAAAGGAGGGAAAGAAGGGGAAGGGAAGAAAGAAGAAAGAGAAGAGAAGGGAAGGGAAGAAAAGGGAGGAGGGGAGGGGAGGAGAGAGAAAAATTAGTTCTGACTCCCTCAACCACACATCCCATTGCCTTCTTGTCTCCCAATAGCTGAGCCCATAGAATAGACAGAGAGACCCCAGGATCCCTGGACACTTGCCTTAATGTGACAGGAGAGCCATCTAGCCACCTCCAGTTGCCTTCTTGGTCCTTGTCATTCAGCCCCAGCCAGTAAACCCGTGAAGAGCCATGAGCCTTGGCCACAAAATTCTGCAAGTACAAACTCCATTTAGCCATCAATTCTACAGCACCCACAGAACAAAGGCCCACCCTCACACTGAATAACACATTTAGGACTTGAAGATGTTGCTCCACGCCCTTCTAAGCCTCCATGAGCTACACAAAAGGATCAGTACCTCCCCCCAAATTTCATCCTTCAATTTTCCCATGCACACTGTAAACACTCTGCCATGGTGTAGGTGTGGCTGTCTGACCTTTAAGAGTGGTCTTAATGAGGGCCGGGCATTTAGCTCAGTGGTTTCGTCGCCTGCTGCGCAAGCAAGCGCAAGGACCTGAGTTTGATCCCCAGTACCAAAAAAAAAAAAGTGCTCTTAATGAAAGGTCCTTGGGTCACTGGAGAGCCCTGCTGCTCTCAGGGAGTGATCTGATTCCCCTGAGGATGGGCTGTCCTTTCCAGTCTCTGGTTTCCTGTCTTGCCATGTGATTGTTCCCTGTCACACTCCCACAGTGACACCATCCTCATCATCATGACACTGGCAGCAAGACCCACACCAGAGCTGGCACTTCACTGTATGGACTTTCAACCTCCTAAATTAAATGTTAAATAAACCTCTTTTCTAGCCAGAAGTGTTGACACACACCTGTAATCCTAGCACTCTGGGTGGCTGGGGCAGGAAGATCACAAGGTAGAGCCCAGCCTGAGCAATTTAGCAAGACTTTGTCTCAAAATTTGAAAGGGGAATAGGTAGGCAGGGATTGGGATGTTGCTCAGTGTGAAGGCTGTAGGTTCAATGCCCAATACTGCAACAAAAAAATTTTTATTTAAAAATGCCATGCGGGCAGCCCCACCCCCACCCGAAGCTCTCTAAGCTGCAGTGACAAGACAAGCAGCTTGAAGCTTCTGCAAGCCGTCCCGGGCCACGCCCATGGCACAATGAGGTCCGCTTAGCCCAACGCTCAGTGTCCATTCGTGTCCCATCCCCCATCCCCACCCCGAGCACCGCCTACCTTCTGGCTTTTCTGCTACCTGGTCCCACCCACACTACAGAGGCACAGGAGATTATAAAAACCCTTGTCCTGAGCACCACAAGATAGAGCAGAAGTTAGTAACAGAAGGAGGGCTTCTCAGGCTCCTTGAAGAAAACTGAAGCTCAGCAGAAAAGTAAAGAGAACCTCTACAATAAAGGCACATCAGACCACTATACTTGGTCTGCTGCTGGCTTGCTGAGACTCATTGACTTGTATATGCACAGGGATTCCTACGTTGCCTAGTGTGACAGCAGAGACACACCCTGAAGGAGGCCCAGAATTTTCATTGCTATTTGCAAAAAAAGAAAAAAAATTTTTTTTCTTATTTTTAATTCTTAATTTTTACTTTTTTTCTACTCTTCAAAGTTTTACTTTTCTTTCTTTTATCTTTTCTTTCTCTCTCTCTCTCATTCTCTCACTGTCCCACATTGCTCCTCATCTCCCCATTTGTTCCTTTCTGCACTGAATTTGGATTTCTCCCTTACTGTTCTTTTCTTCTCTTTTTCCTTCTCTTGATTATCATTAGGTTTAAAGGAAAGTAAATTCGGTATCTAGCCTCCCTATTGCTGTTAGGTGATTTTATGCACATCTTTGTTCTTTCATTATGCCATTTTCTCTTGCCTGTAACAACTTCTTAGAGTTTCTGTGATCTTTCTGTGTCTTCTGGCCTCAACGCTAATCTTACCTGTTCTACCTGTCCCTCCATCCCCAACTCCTTTTAACTCCCCACCCCGAAGGGGAAAGATGCTATATTGAAGAGTTTATTCATTATAAACTTATGTTGGGTTGGTCCTTGGTTTTAATTTAACTCACATAGTTAAAAGTGATAGATTAATAACTACCACAAATTGTCGTTTTCTTAGCTGTGCTTGATGCTATGGTATTGCTGACTATATCATTTGGGCTAACATGCTGTGATTGATCTAAATAGTTTTCCTTCCTGGTATAAGAAAAATATAATAGCTTCAGAGTCATTAGCGTCTCAAACCCCAAACACAAGCCATATCTAGAAGACACCTCTGAAAAGCAATCATTTCACAAGGGTTTTAAACACAAGCAACAAAGATACCTACATTAAGCAAT
>NW_004624901.1:248419-282878 GCF_000247695.1 Heterocephalus glaber
TAAATATTTTTAAATTTTTTAAATAAATAAACCTCCTCTCTTTGTAAAGTACACAGATTTGAGTATTTTGTTACAGCAACTAAAAATGGACTAATAAACATCCTATGTCTCAGTTTCTTCATTTGTAAATGGGTGATAACAGCAGCTACCTCTAGGGAGCTAGGAATTGATGTGAGAATTAAATCTGTAATAAACGAAGTGTGCAGAACAGTGACCAGCATATAGCAGGTGCTTTGACATTTTAACATTTAACATTATCACACTGGAATAACATTTTTACCCATAACTCATGGGAGGGGTTGTTTGTTTCCTGGTATTTTGACCCACTCTACAGACCTAATCTGCATCTATACAGCTAAGGGCTTCATTGATTTTTTAAAAAAACTGAAGGAGGGAGAAAAGCAGAAGGGAAGAGGGCTTCCTGGCCTGGATATAACAAATACACAGGCTTTTGGAAGAAGAGAAAGGATTTGTGTCAAAACAAAAGATAAGCTGAGTGTGGTGCCACATGCCTGTCTGAGAGGCTGAAGCAGGAGTATCACAAGTTTGAGCCCAGCATGGGCAATTTTGCAACTTAGCAGACCCTGTCTCAAAATAAAAATATAAAAAGAGCTGGGGATGGAGCTCAGTGCAAAAGCCCTGGCTTCAAATGCAAGTACAAAAAAAAAAAAAAGATCAGGGAGAAAACATGGTTAAAAGCAACTTAGCAAGACCTTGTCTCAAAAGAAAAGCTGGGGGTGTAGCTCAGTGTGAAGCCCTGGGTTCAGTTTCTAGTACTGGAGGAAAAAAAAAGATTGAGGGGAAAATATGGTTAAAAGCAACTTCTGGGACTTCTGGAAAGATGGCAGAGTGGTGAGCAGTAGAGAAAGAACCTCCCTGAGATTTGGTGTCCTAACACTGGAATATTGCAGTGTGAGGAGAAGGAAGAAAATGGGTCCCCAGGATCCAGGAAAGATTTGAAGTGAGAATTGAAGTCCATGAGGAGATCCAAGAGAAAGACTTCAACAAAAAAGAGAGAGGTAGGAGGCGGCACTTTGTCCCAGAGTCCAGATTCATGGTGTGGGAAGGGCAGGTCGAACCTGCAGATGCACAGTGACTACTGGTGACCCCAGAAGTCGCCACAGAGAAACACACCAGTGGAACGCAGCAGTGCACACAGCAGACTTCAGTGGCTGGTGAGTTATTTGGGTTCAGACATCACTCAGGTGAGGGCAATTGGCTGGTACCCATCTTGGAGAGAGGCCAACTAAGAACAACAATGGGCCAGCTCCATCTAGTGGCTCAGTGAGGGTGCCAAGTTTAAATCAGCAGGTCAGGGAGCAGAGTTCAAACCAGCAGGAGGCACACAGACTGTTGCAGGCTCACCAAATCTGGTTCAAGCCTCAGCCAGAAACCAGCCTGAACTTCAGTGGAACTACAGGACCAGGCTGGCTGGGATTGTCTACTATCCCACCATAAATCTATGGCTGGCTTGCTGGGATTAATCAATTCAGATCTAGACTCTGTCTGCCCATGTTGTCTACTACTGACATCAGAAACATTCTTTAAATTGGATTTTTTTTCTTTCTTTTCTTCTTTTTTTCCCTCTTTTCTGGTTTTTGTTCTGGTTCTGTTTTGTTTTTTCTTGACTGTTTGCTATTGTTTTTACATGAGTATAAACACAGTTTCTAGTTTTGTTGTTGTTCTGTTCTGGTTTTTATTTCTTCCTTCTCTGTTTCCCTCCTGTCTTCTTCACCAGTTTCTCAAAGTTTGTATGATCTTCCTTTGTCCTCCAGCCTTGATTCTAACATCTTCCTCTTCTTCTATTTCTCTATTTTTCCCCCAACCCTTTTCTTTTGGTACCGGGGATCGAACTCGGAACCTTGTGCTTGTGAGGCAGGCAGCAGACCCCCAACCCTTTTTAAATCTTCTCCCCTAAGGGTAAAATCTCCATATTGAGGGCTTATTTACTGCATACAGTTTTCTTGTTCATTTTAGATTTTGTTATAAAACCACAAATCTAGTTCATACAGTTAAAAGTAGCAAATTAATAGTTACCATAGTTTGTCATTTTCTTTTTTTTTTTTTTTCTTGGTACCAGGGATCGAACTCGGGTCCTTGTACTTGCGCCACAGGCAGTGAAACCACTGAGCTAAATCCCCCACCCCAGTTTGTCATTTTCTAGGCTGTGTTTGATGCTATCGTTATTGCTGATTGTACCACTTTAGCCAAGGTGACATAATTGTGCTGATCAGTTCTTCTTCCCAGTATATCAAGACAGAGATTGTCTAAAGGTCTTTAAAAAATACTATAGGCCAGTTTCAAAGAAGCAGCAGCTGGACCAAGTAGGCAGAAACTTCTCATCCTTAATAAATTAATAAAGAGGTAGGATCTTGCAACAGACTCAAAACCCAAAAGTCAGCTACATCAGGAAGACATCTCTGGGAAGTAGTCATTTCCTAAGGGTTCTGAATATGGGCAATAAAGGTACTCACCATAAGCAACTTAAAAGTGTCAATCTCGGAAATAAACCAAAAAGAAAAGGTAGAAAATGAGAAGACACTTAAACAAGATGCAACCCTCCCTAGACTTTTAGCTAACCAAAGGCAAACCCAAAGGGCAATGAGGTAGAACAATTCAAAAGCCACCCACTTGAACTCTCTAAAGTAATAACAGCAGAAGTAACAAAACAGATGAATGAGGCTCTAGAAAAATTCAAAGCAGAAATAATTTCTCATATAACTACAGAGATGGTGATCAGAATGAATGATATGCTTAGTAACTCTAGAGAAGATACAGATAAAATATTTAAAAAGAGGAGAGCTGGGGATTTAGTTCAGTGGTTCTGGTGCCTGCCTCACAAGCACAAGGTCCCGATTTGATCCGCGGTACCAAAAAAAAAAAAAAAGAGGAGCTCAGGAAAATAATAAACACCATGAATGCTTAGCATAGGAAAGAAACGGAATTCATAGAACAAATTCAAACAGATATCCAGGAGATTAAAAAGTCCATTGAAAGTACACACAGCAGAATGAACCAATGTGAGGACACTTTGTAGTTAGTGATTATAAAAAGAAAAATTTCTTTAAAAAAGCAAGGGACCATGAGATCAATCTAGCACTTGCTAGATGATGCAAAGAAGAATCACATAAGATTGACCACAATCAATGAAAAAGCAGGAGATAGCACAAATGACATTAACAAAAAGTGTTCACAGAAGTAATCACAGGGCCAGGAATGTAGCTCAGTGGCACTGTGCCTGCCTCGAAAGTGCAAGGTCCTGAGTTTGATCCCTGGTACCAAAAACAAGAAGTAATGGCAGAAAACTTCCAAACAGGGAAAAAAATTGACATACAGATCAGTAAGGCAAAGGCTGGGGATTTAGCTCAGTGGTTTCACAGCCTGCTGCGCAAGTACAAGGACCCAAGTTCGATCCCCGGTACCAAAAAATAAAATAAAATAAAATAAAAACAAAAAAAAGATAAGTAAGGCATATAGAATTCTAATTAGCCATGACCAAAAAAATCTAGTCCAAGGCATATTCCTGAAGTCAAGGTTCCCGAAATTCAACTCAAAAACAGAATATTAAAAGCTGTTAGAGAAAAGAAACAAATCATCTATAAAGGGAAGCCCAGCAGAATCACAGCAAATTTCTCAACACAAACTCTTAAGCCAAGGACAGCTTGGACTGAACTATTTCAGGCTCTAAAGGAAAACTACCTCCAACCTAGATTGATATACTCTATAAAACTATCTTTCAAAATTGAAGAAGAAATAAGATACTTCCATGACAAAGAACACCTGAAAAAATTCATGAACACCAAACCAACACTCCAAAATATTCTGAAGGACATTCTTGAAAGAGATAACAAGGATTACAACTTCATGAACCCCAACAGAATGAATCCACCAAGCAAGGCAAGAAAGTAAACAGAAAAGAAAAGAAGGAAGCCAATAGCAGGAAAATAACATGACAGAGATAAGACAATACATATCAGTTATAATTATCAATGTTAACAGTCTCAATTCACCAATCAAAAGAAACAGACTCTCAGTGGTTCCACCGCCTGCCTCACAAGCACAAGGTCCCGAGTTTGATTCCCAGTACCAAAAAAAAAAAAAAAGAAAAGAAAGAAGGAAGAAAGGAAGGAAGGAAGGAAAGAAAGAAAAAGAGAGAGAGAAAGACTGGCAGAAATCAAGAAGCAAGATCCAACAATATGCTGTGTGCAAGAAACACATTTAATTCAAAAAGAAACTCAAAGATTGAAATTCAAAGGATGGAAAACAATATTCTATGTGACAGGAACATGGGAAAAAGCAGAAGTAGCTATTCAATTTGCAGACAGAGTGGATTTCAAGCCAACATTGATTAAGAGAGACAAAGGTCACTACATCCTTGTAAAGGGAACAATCCAAGAGGAAGAGATGACAATCATAAATACATATGCACCAAATAACAGTGCACCCAACTATATACAACAAATATTAATAGACATGAAAAGTCAAATAACCATTAATACAATTACAATAGGGGACCTCAATATCCCACTGTCACAAATAGACAGATCAACTAGACAAAAAATCAACAATGAAATTTAGAACTTTTGAACAAATGGATTTAGTAGTGTTCATTCTGTAACATCAGAATACATATTCTTCTCAGCTGCACATGGAACTTTCTCCAAAATAGACCATATACTAGCTCATAGAAGATGCTTAAGTAAATACAAAAGAATTGGAATTATCCCATGCATATTATCAGACCACAGTGCAATGAAACTGGAAATTAACGGCAAAAGAAACCACAAGAACTTCATAAACACATGGAAATTAACACCCTCCTGAACAACCAATTGGGTCACAGATGAAATTAAAGAAGAAATCAGACAATTTCTACAATTAAACAATAATGCAAATACAACATACTGGAACTTATGGTATGCAATGAAAGTACTCATATGAGGGAAATGTATAGTAGTGAATACCCATATCAAGAAAATAGAGCGGGCTCAAATAAACAACCTACTGTTAAATCTCAAGCTTCTAGAAGAGCAAGTCAAGCTCAAAGCTTGTAACAAGAAAGGAAATTATAAAGATCAGAGCAGAAATTAATGCAATTGAGACTAAGAAAAAATACAAAGAATCAATGAATTGAAAAGTCGATTCTTTAAAAGATGAACTAAGGGCCAGGGATTTAGCTCAGTGGTTCCGCTGCTTGCCTTGCAAGCACAAGGACCTGACTTCGATCCCCAGTACCAAAATAAATAAATAAAAAATAAAAGATGAAATAAAATTGACAAACCCTTAGCCAACCTTATCCAAAAAAAGGGAAAGAAAAAAACTAAAATTCATATAATTAGTAATGAAAAAGGTGAAATCACAACTGATTCTGCAAATATCTAGAAGATCATCAATACATACTTTGAGAACCTGCATTCTAATAAGATGGAAAAAACAGAAGAAATAGACAAATTCCTAGATACATATGAATTACCAAAACTGAATCAAAAAGATATAAAAATTCTAAATAAACCAATATTGGTCAATGAAATTGAAGATGTAATTAAAAATCTACCAACAGGGCCGGGGATTTAGCTCAGTGGTTTCGCCACCTGCTGCACAAGTGCAAGGTCCCGAGTTTGATCCCTGGTACCAAAAATAATAAAAAATTTTAAAAAATAAAAATAAAAACCTACCCACACAAAAAAGCCCAAGCCCTGAAAGATTCACTGCTGAATTCTACAAGAAATTTAGAGAAGACCTAATGCCACTAATTCTCAAACTCTTTAATGAAAGTGAAAGAGAAGCAATATACCCAAAATCATTTCTGAAAGGAAGCATTACCCTGATACCAAAGCCAGAGAAGGATCCAACCAAAAAAGAAAATGACAGGACCAGGGATTTAGCTCAGTGGTTCCGCCACCTGCCTCGCAGGCACAAGGACCCAAGTTCGATCCCCGGTCCCCAAAAAAAAAAAAATCCTCAATAAGATACTGGCAAACAGAATGCAGAAAATCATCAAGAATATCATATACCCTGACCAAGTAGGATTCATCCTAGGGATGCAGGGATGGTTCAACATACACAAATCAATAAATGTAATACACTATATTAACAGAGTCAAGGACAAAAACCATATGATCATCTCAATAGAAGCAGGAAAAGCATTTGACAAGATCCAACAACCATTTATGATAAAAGCCCTACAGAAAATTGGAATAGATATTCTTTATCTCAATCTGATAAAAGCCATCATGAGAAACCACTGCCAACATCATCCTAAATGGACAAAAACTGAAAGCTTTCCCTCCAAAATCAGGAACAAGACAAGGATGTCCACTGTCACTACTCCTATTCAACATAACATAGTTCTTGAGGGGCCAGGGGTTTAGCTCAGTGGCACCGCGCCTGCCTCACAAGCACAAGGTCCTGAGTTCAATCCCTGGTACCAAAAAAAAAAAAAAATGAAATACCTAGAAATCAATCTATCAAAGGAAGTAAAAGACCTCTAAATTGAAAAGTACAGTACTCTGAAAAAAGGAGATCCAAGAGGATATCAGAAAAAGGAAAAGATATCTCTAGTTCTTGAGTAGGAAGAAACAATGCAGTGAAAAATGGCCATATTTCCAAAATTGTTATACAGATTTAATGCAATCTCAATCAAAATTTCAACAGCATATCTCACAGAATTAGAGAAAACAATCCTAAAATTCATTTGGAACCAGAAGAGACCTAGAATAGCAAAGGCAATTCTGGGAAACAAAGGCAAGGCAGAGGGCATCACAATCCTGACTTGAAATTATACTACAAAGATACTGTGATAAAAACAGCATGGTACTGGCAAAAAAAAAAAAACAAAAAACAAAAACAGACCTGAGGATCAGTGGTACAGATTAGAAGATGCAGGTACTCAGCCTCCTTATCTTTGACAAAGGACCCAAACACCTTTCCTGGCAAAAAGATACCCTCTTTAATAAATGGTGCTGGAAAAAACAGGCTTTCCACTTGCTGAAAATTAAAACTAGACTCATATCTTTCACTATACACTAAATTAAAATTGAAATAGATAGAAGATCTAAATATTAAAACAGAAACACTAAATCTGCTGGAAGATAAAATAGGTAGAACTCTCAAAGACATTAGCCTAGGCAAAGACTTTACGAACAAAACCTCAGTTGCATAGGAATTATAACAAAAAATCAACAACTGGAATCTCATCTTATTAAAAAGCTTTTGCACAGCAAAAGAAACCACAAACAGAGTGAAGAGACAATCATAGTGTGGGAAAAAAATTTTGTCAGCTGTTCCTCAGACAAAGGATTACTATCTAGAATATATAAGAACTCAAAAATATGAGACCCCCCCCAAATTTAACAACTCAATCCAAAAATGGGCATCTGAAATGAATAAACACTTCTCAGATGAAGAAGTAGAAAGACCAAATAAATATATGAAAAAATGTTCAACATCACGGTCATTTGAGAGACGGAAATTAAAACAACACTGAGATTCCATCTCCCTCCAACAAGAATGGCTGTTATCAAGAAATCAACCAATAACAAATGATGGAGGGCCGGGGATTTAGCTCAGTGGTTTCGCCACCAGCTGCGCAAGCGCAAGGACCCGAGTTCGATCCCTGGTGCCAAAAAAAAAAACAAATGCTGGAGAGGCCGTGGGGAAAAAGGAACCCTTCTCAGCTGTTGCTGAGAGTGTAGACTGGTGCAACTACTGTGGAAATCAATGTGGAGATTCCTCAAAAAACTAAAACTAGAGGGCCAGGGATTTAGCTCAGTGGTTTCGTCACCTGCTGCACAAGCGTAAGGACCTGAGTTCGATCGCTGGTACCAAAAAACTAAAACTGGAGGTTCCATTTAACCCAGCTATTCTCCTTCTTGGTATCTTCTCAAAAGAATTAAAAGCATCATACCACAGTGATATATGCACACCCATGTTTACAGTGGCACAATTTATAATAGCTAAATCTTAAAAACAGCCCAAATACCCATCAACTGACAAGTGGATAAAGAAGATGTGGTTGTTTTTTTAAGCAATGGAGTACTACTCTCCATAAAGAACAGCTTGAGACATTTATAGCTAAATGGATTCACCTTGAGACTATACTCTTAAGTGAAACAAATTGAACACACATGTTAAATACTGCATTGTTTCTCTGGTGTAGAAACCAAAAGTGGAAATAAGGACTAAAATGTACAATAGACAACTGGAAATGGGAAGAAAATGTTCAAATGCAAAGGGGAATAAGGCAGGGGAGAGGGGGAAAGAAAAAAGGAACAAGAAAAAAAGAAAATAGAAGGAAAAATGGATCACTTCTTGGCCTTTTGGCTAAGATCAAGTGTAGAAGGAAAAATGGAAACAAAGCTTTTGTATATATGGATGGGAAGAGGAGTTGAAGGGGGAGAATGGGGAATAAAAGATGCAAGATATATCACGTATGGGTACAAATTCCCTATGTTGAATGTTATAATTATATATATCTAAAATGTACCGATAGATGTTTTTGCTTAATAAATAAATAAATAAAATAAAAGCAATATCTGTACTCTGTCCTGGCAAATTAATTTATGGTGGTGAAGAAATCACTGCACATGGTGAGGGTTAACCAGGAAAGGAGCATGGGAGGACTTTCCAGGGAGAAGGAAATGTTGTAAACCTTGGTTGAGTTGACAATTACATCTGTCAAAATCCACCATTAGGACCTGTGTGCTTTATTCTGTGGAAATCACACATGCACACACTTGGCACCAGACTGAGGATGACTAACCAAGGATGTGGTGAGCAGAGACAGAACAGGAAGGAAGTTGTGAATGTGTAGACACAGTGGGCTGCAGAAAGAAGAACTCCACACATCGTCCCCTGGGAGCCCCAAGTTATGACCCAAAAAAAAGCACAAATAGATTTGGGGACTGTAAAAAAGCAAAAGTGATCTAGGCACTACTTAAAGCTCCATACGGTATTAGAAACCAGAGAGAAGAGAAGCCTGCCTATCTGTATATTGGATCCAAGTGAATGGAGCCTTCAGGATTCCACGGTCATTTTTTTCCTTTTGTTTTGTTTTGTGCTAAAGATAGAACCCAGGGCTCTGCACATGCTACACAAGAGCTCTACATCTGAGCTGCACCCCAGCCCTCTCACAGTCTTTTAGAGCAAAAAGATCCCTGTGCCCAAGAACAGCAAGGAAGTTGACAGAGAAATACCCAGACAGGAAAGCCCATGCTGACAGCACAGTGGGTCCCTCGGGTAGCTCAGGTCTTCCAAAGAGTGAGAGCCAGAAAACCAGAAAAGCCAGAACTTATGTTCTAGACACTACAATGAGGGTAGCTGAGGAGGAGGAAACTCAGGCAGGCATGTTGCTGCACACCTGTAATCCCAGCCCTGAGGAAGGCAGAGGCAGGAGAGAGGCGAGTTTGAGTCCTAACTGGGCAATTCAGTGGGACCTTGTCTCAAAATTTAAAAAAAAAAAAAAAAAAAGAATATTTAAGAGGGATAGAGATGTACCTGAGTGGTAGAGTGTACCAGGGTTTCATGGACAGTACCAGAAAAAGGAGAAGGAGGAAGATGAAGAAGAGGAAGGCAAGAGGAGGAGAATGAGCAGTGGCAAATGGCTGTAATCCCAGAACTCAGGAGGCTGAGGCAGAATCACTATGAATTCCAGGCCAACCTGGCCTACATGGTGAGTTCAAGGCCAGCCTGAACTACAGAGTGAGACCCTGTCTCAAAAAACAAAACAAACAAACAAAAACAAAACAAGAAGAGACAGAGAGAACACACACTGATTAGAATAGTGCCTTGAATATAGTAGACATTCAGAAAACATTGGTTTAATTAATTTATAAGTAAACTATGGACTTTATACAGATTCTCTCAATCCTCAACATGACCACTGGAAACAAGTCTTTCTTTTTTTTTGAGAAAAGGTCTCTGTGCTGTCCAGGCTAGCCTCAAATTCCTAGGCTCAATCTTCCTTCCTCAGCCTCCTGAGTAGCTAGGACTATACGTGCTAACCCTCATGCCCAGCTCTAGTATTATTATTCCAGTTTTGTAGAAGGGAAAAACAAGGCACAGAGAGATTAAATAACTTATCTAGAATCATTCAGTCAGTGGATGTCTCAGTGGGTACCAACTTGCAGTAAAAATATCAAGGAACAAGGCCAAATGCAGTGGTACACTCTCTTGTAATCCCAACTACTCAGGAGGCTGAGGCAGGAGGATCAAAAGTTCAAGGTCATTGTGGGCAATTTAACAAGATCTTGTCTCAAAATAAAAAATAAAATGGTCTGGAGATGCAGCTCAGTGGCAGAGTTCTTGCCTAACATGCACAAAGTCCTGGATTCCACTCCCAATACCACAAAAAAAATAAACAAAGATACCAAGGACCAGATACATGTTCTCTTCTACCTGGGTCATACATAAGCTGTCCCCATTCAGAAGAAAATCTCAGTTGACTGAGATTAAATATCCAGCACCCTGGTAGAATGGGAGTTCCAAAGAGAAACAAATGCATAAGGAAAACATTTCTTGTGAACCTGACTGAGTTTAGAGAAATATGATTTGTATCTGCTCCACTGACATTCTCTTATTTAACTCATTCAAATGATGCCATGAAACAGTGGAAGTAAAAAATAAAAGGATAAGATGGTAAGGACTAGGAGTGCAGCTCAGCAATAGAGCACTTGCCTAGCATATGAGGCCCTGGGTTCCACCTCCAGCCAGGAAAGTAATAATAATAATGTAGACCTAAATCCAACCAAATCAATAATTATATTATATGTAAATGGTCTAAAAACACCAATTAACCCAGGCATGGTGTCACACATCTGTGCAGTGGACCCCCAAAATTCGCAGGAATTACATTCCTAGAATACCCACAAACTGAAAAACTGAATTTCAGATATGGTCAGAAAATATCTATAAATGCCTATTTTTATAGTTTAAACCCTAAATATGCTGTGTCTCCAGCAGTTATGTAATTTAATTTAATAAAATACTATATTAAATAAAGCCTTAGAAGGTGCAGGGCATTTTGGCGGCATCTTAGAGATCTTAAGGCTTTAAGAAGAACAAAACCAAGAACTCTAGAGATAACTACATGCAGTACAGCAACCTGTTATGATGCAGGAATGCTGATGCATCTGTCAGAGGTGAGTTACAGGGCAGCAGCCAATCAGCAGCAAAGAGAACTGAATAATGCTCTCAGACTGGCTATTTGCAAACCTCCTGCCAAAAAAACAATTTTGGAGGATATTTATGGTTTCTGAGAAAGCCCAAGTGTTTCCACAATTTTTAGGTAGGTTCTAAGGAAAAATCTTCGAATGACTGAGGCTGCGAACTCTGAACCCTGACTTTATGGGGATATGCTATAATCCCAGCACTCAGAAGACTGAGGCAGGAAGATTGCTGCAAGTTCCAGACAAGCCTGAGCTACATAGGGAGCTCATGACCAGCCTGAACCAGTGAGATCATGTCTCAAAAAAAAAAAAAAACAATATTAAGGGCTGGGGATTTAGCTCAGTGGTTCTGGCACCTGGCTCGCAGGCGCAAGGTCCCAAGTTCAATTCCTGGTACAAAATAAAATTTAAAACCAGAGATTATCAGATGAGATGTTTTCAAACCCAAGACCTACTATATACTGTCTAGAAGAAAACCATGGTAAATATAATGCATAGCTAAGTTAAAAGTCAAAGAACGGAGGCAGAATACACCTGTAACCTCAGCTGGTTGGGAGGCTGAGCTAAGAGGATCACAAGTTCAAGGCTAGTGTTGACAACTTAGCAAGACCCTGTCTCAAAATAAAAAACAAAAAGGCCTGGGTTAAAGTACAGTGGTAGAGTGGTAGATTAGGGGTCTTTGGGCTCAATCTCAGTACCATACAAAAGAAGTGAAGGATGAAAAAGACCATGAAGAAAACACTAATTGGTAGGAC
The DNA here is from genome assembly GCF_000247695.1 of Heterocephalus glaber. Next base: position 260,340 of record NW_004624901.1, read on the forward strand.
TATGGTTTTCATAGTTAAGATTCTGAACTGTTTTCGTTTGGGTTTGGTTTGGTTTTTGTGGTACTGGGGATTGAACCCAGGGCCCTTGCACTGAGCTCCTTACTCGCTCTTGTTTTATTTTTTATTTTGAGCTGAGGTCTTGCTAAGTCACTAAGTTTCCTGGGCTGGGATCGAACTTGTGATCCTCCTGCCTCAGTCTCCCAGAATGCTGGAATTACAGGCGTGTACCACCATGCCCAGCAAATTCTGCACTTTGACACCAGCTATCTCGACCCACACCTCAGCTCTGACACTAGTTTTGAGTGACCACAGGCAAGTTGCTTACACATCCTATAGCTCAGGGACTTCATCTGTGAGGTGCAAATGATATGTACTATGTCCAAAGGGCAATATTACCTAACTGTTGTACTACTACATCAAGAAAGTTGTTTACAGATATTCCAGCTCTCCTTTGGGATCACACAGGTTAGACCTTACTTTCCTACCGTCTTAGAGGACAGAAGTATTCATGTACTTGTTTTGTAAGTATGAGTGAAAGCTTCCAGAGTCAGTATGTGATTTGATATGGGGTCTCTCTGTTTCTGCAGCATAACAGAACCTCTTCTGACTGATCCACTGACTTATAGGGTTAGGAAAATCACATGTCCTGGTGCATGTATGGTGTAAGTGCTTGGAATACACCCTGGAAAACAGAAAGTGCTAGACATGATATTTCCATGGTAGAGATAAAAATGAAACTTGTAGAGGTTAAAGAAACACAATCAGTAAAGTGTTTTTGTTTGGTTTTTTTTGGTACCAGGGATTGAACTCAGGGCCTTGCACTTGCGAGGCAGGTGGTGGAAGCACTGAGCTAAATCTCTGGCCCTAAGAAACACAATCAGGATTTGAACTCAAAGGATATCCTCTTAACTTCTGCATGATTCCAACTCAGGAAAGCTCTGCCATGAAGGTTTAGTAACTCAAAAGTAATTTTTTTTTTTTCTGAGACAGGGTCTCGCTATGTAGTTCAGTCTGGCCTGGAAGTCACTGGAATTACAGGCATGTGCCACCAGACCCATTTTAGTAATTTAAAAGTAAATCTAACTTCTCTCCATCCAGGCAAGGAGAGGGTGTGTGATTCCTGGAAGCCATGCAGGCTGGTCTTGCAGGTCCCAGAGCTCAGCAGGGAAGACTCACGTGCTCAGCAGAGCTATCAATGATGACCAAATGAGAGTAGTTCTCCTGGCAGAACTTCCGGGCATCATCCCATGACTTGGTGCTGGGGGAGAAGTAGTAGCACTTGCTCTCAAAGGGAAGCCAGTCATCAGGGCAGGTGACCTTGGTACATCCTGGGGACAAGAGAGGATGTTGTCGGGGGCTCTGTACTTGTGAGATACACAGTATCCCATGTGCAGTTGTGAAGTCACATAGACTGTCAATATAAAGAGATATAAAAATGTAACAAAATTGTGATTTAATAAATTTTAGGCAGTCAATAAATAAATTCTTAGAAATATATAAAATTTCAAATTTGGCACTAAAAGTATGGGCATGCTGGAAAATCAAAGAAGTTGGCAAGAAACTTAAGTGTCAATCAGAAACTTCCCTCTGTAAATTCATCTCCCAGTGGAATTACAAGTGATTCCTTGAAACTTAATACATTGGTCAATATATGATATCATGATATGGATATATATGCCCATTCCCCACAGTGAATGTATTTATTATATATTACAGGGCTGGGGATTTAGCTCAGTGGTTTCGCCGCCTGCTGTGCAAGCATAAGGACAGTTCGATCCCCGGTACCAAAAAAAAAAAATATTATATATTACAAACACATTAGTAAAAAACATTATAATAAAAATAAGATGTACTCACTTAGGAATGATCCCACATGTATGTAATCCATGAAAAAAGGTAAGAAAATGTTACAATACATTTTAGTAGATTCATGCCATCTTTACCTAAAACCAGATAAATGTTTACAAGGAAAGGGGATTATCAACACACTATACCAAGGCATGCAGATTTTCACTACAGGATAAAACCTAATCAAATGCAGGGAGTAATGGAGAATAGTTTCTCTTGTTGGCCAACATTGTAGTGCTGGCTCTGCCATGTCACCCATCTCTGGGCAGTTCTCCAGCTCCCACTCACCTAATAAGGCCCGAAGTTCCACCAGGGACTGGTTTGTGTCAGCTCTTACATGGTCAATGTCCTTCTTCAGGCCTGCCAGCCCTACCATGCCAGTCACTGTCGGGGGATAGGCCAGAGGGTTAGAAACAGAACCCCCTCCATCTTCCCCCCATCCACCGGCTACAGACACAGAGAGAGAAGTAAGAAGAAACTGCACTCAGGTTCTAGAAGGTCAGGCCAAAATCCAGAAACTACATTCCCAGAGTCCAGGGGTCCCAGAGCAGCTCAGAAAAGGGATCCATGCCTGAGACTTGGAAGGAGTGGAAATGGGGGACTTCCTGAAGGTAAGTTTTAAAGGAAATGGGTGATTCAGGAACTGGGGGGGGGGGGGTCACAGCAGGTGGGCAGGGGCACCCTTTGTCTCTTGGACTGTGTCAGAATCTGGTATTTTATACTCATGTGAGTGATAATTCAACTAATTACTATCTACACCTGTGCTGTCCAAAAGAAACATAATGTCAATCAATGATGCAGTTTTATTTGGGGGAGTTGGGTTTGTTTTGTGTGGGTTTTTTTGAGACAGGTTCTCACTATGCATTTCAGGCTGCCCTTGAACTCTATGTAGCCCAGGTTGGCTTCAAACTCACACCAATCCTCCTGCCTCAGCCTCCTGAGTACTGAAATTACAGGTGTGTGCCACTACACCCAGCTATGTAATTTTAATTTTTTTTTTTTTTTTTTTTTGGTACTGGGGATTGAACTCAGGACCTTGCGCTTGCAAGGCAGGCAGCAGGACCACTGAGGGAAATCCCCGGCTTTTTTCATTTAATTTTGAAACAAGGTCTCATTAAATTGCCAAGGCTGGCCTTGAACTTGTGATCCTCCTGCTTCAGCCTCCTAAGTAGCTGAGAATACAGGCATGTGCTACCACACCTGGAAATAGCCGTATTTTTAAGTCAAGAGAAATAGGTAAAATTAAATTGAAGGCTGAGGGAGTTGCTCAGTGATAGAGCATTTGCCTACCATGTATGAGGCCCTGCACTCCATCATCAGTACCACCCAAAATAATTAATTAATTTAAGTGCTATTTTTTAATTTATCCCTATATATCCTCAATGTTATCATTTCAATATATATTCCATATTTTAAAATATTAGTTTTTAGAGATATGTTACACTCTTTCTTGAAGCAAGTTCAGCGTCTTTGGCCAAATCAAAACAACACTGAGATTCCATTTTACTCCCATAACAAAAACTATCATCAAGGACTCAAAAAAGCACAAATGCTGTCAAGAACATGGGGGAAAGAACCCTTTCTACACTGTTGGTGCATTGTAAACTAGTAGAACCACTATGGAAATCAATATGACAATTCCTCAGAAAAGCTAAAAGTAGAAATTTCATTTGACTCAATTATCTGTCTTCTAGGTATCTTTCTGAAAGAGTTAATTCATCATTTATAGTAATGCATGCAGATCTCTGTTTATAACAACACAATGCATAAAGCAAATGTGGTATTTATAGACAATGGCATAAATTTCAGTCATCTGTAGAAAAACAGATGGATTTTAAGATCTTTATGCAATAAATCAAACACAGAAGATTAGTGCATGGTTTCTCTTACATGAGAAATTGAAAATATAAATAATTTAAAGAGCAAACTAAAAGAGAGATAGTAGGAAACAAGGAGGTAGACTTTCGGAGATCCAAAGGGGATCTAGGGACTGAGGGAGAAGAGATGGCAAGGGAGGAAGGGAGAATAAAATTGATTAAGATGCAATATGGGGCCGGGGATTTAGCTCAGTGGTTTCGCCGCCTGCTGGGCAAATGCAAGGACCGGAGTTTGATCCCTGGTACCAAAAAAAAAAAAGATGCAATATGTACGGGGCCAGAGATATAGCTCAGTGGCACCGCAACTGCCTGACAAGCACAAAGTCCTGAGTTCAATCCCTGGTACCACAAAAAAAATTTTTAAATAAAAAAATAAAAATAAAATAAACATATATATATATATATTAATTCAAGATGAATACAATTATTATGTACTACAAATATGTACTAAGAATAAAAAAGATGTAAGAAATGAAATTAGTGTGCATTTTACAGTTACAGCACATCCCATTTTGAACAGGTCATGTTTTAAGCTCTCAACAGCTACATGTGGTTTTCTGGCCACCACATTGGAGAGCGGAGGTTTGGACACATCTGCACGTGCACGCGCACGCGCGCGCACACACACACTTCTCGGGGACAGACAGGTACATGACAAGGACTACGTCTGATTCGTTCATCACTCTACCCCCACCACTAGTACCCTGCACGGTGCCTGGGCAAGCTGGTCTCAGAGCTGGTTTCAGGACTGTGCTGGTTGCGGGGATGCACACAGGAAGCAATGACTGAAAGTGCTCACCGTTCTCCTGCCACGCCCTCTGCTGGACAGACACCATCCTCAGTGTCTCCACCACCTCCTGGTCTGCGAGGAAGAGTACAGCCTGAGCCCGGGACCTCCTGTGCCCCTCCCCAGTCTCTCTCTGTGCCCCACCCTGTCCCCACTCACACTTAAGCAGGGCCACGGTCAGACTGACACCACTCAAGAGCAGTGAAGTCGCCACCAGCAGACACAGGAACATCAGCAACCTCTCCTCCCGGGGACACCCAGAACCCCTGGACTTCTGACTGGTCCAGGGCCCTGGAGTTGCTGGAGCTGGAGCTGGAGACAGAAAACCCCACACTGGTGCTTCAGAGAACAATTAAGGGAGCCTTGAGCCTTTCTCAAGAGCAGAGGGGTCAGAGGTCTGTGGTCTTGTCCAAGTCACCAGATAGGGACAGCAAGAAAGTACTGAGGAGGCCAGAGCACATGTGTAGAGCATTAATTATGTGCTAAGCATCATGTTCTGTCTCTCTTGTCTTATTGGAGCCTCAGCCCTACAATGATGTAAAGATAAGTATTATCCCCATTGTGCAGGCAAGTAAATTGAGGCTTGGGGAGGTTACACATGACTGGGACCCACCTTTGCTCTTAATATCTATGGTGCGTTATTTCCCACTCTCCACATCACCTGCCCAAGTGGCTCCCCATTCAAGGAATCTTGTGGACCCTTTCTTCTGGGGCATTGAACAGTTTCTATTTCCTCCCCTCCTCTTTCTCCTCCTCCTCCTTCTTCTCCTTTTCCTCCTCCTTCTTCTCCTGTTTTCTCCTTCTTCTTTGCAATAATAGTTATTGAACCCAGTGCCTTTGCACTGAGCTACATCTCCAGCCTTTTCTTATCAATTTTAATTTTATTTTGAGACAAGGTCTCACTAAGTCACTAAGTTGCCCATGCTGGGCTTGAACTTGTGATCCTCCAGCCTCAACCTCCCAGACGTTGTCATGCTGGGATGACAGGCATGCCCAACACACCTGGCTCTTATATCTTCTGTAAGTAGGAAAGGGGCCTGAAGAGTCCTCAGGAAATACCCTGACTCCCTGGGACCCTGGCCTAGACTCAGAAAGGACCAGTTTTTGAAGGAGAAGCACCCCTGTTCCAGATTCTCACTCTAGTGCTGTTGTTCTGGATCAAATGCATTGCCCACCAGGAGGGGAAGCTAGGGAGACACCAGAAGGGACCAAGGACTTACTGGTTAGGGATGGTGGGAATGGAGGAGGCTCCCCAGGGGTGACACCTTGAAGGGAGGAAGAGAGAGGTTTATCCAGAAGTTGCTGTGACACTCTGTCTCCCCAGACCAATACCCCTGCTTTCTCCTCTGGATAGAAGTGGGGATGAGAAGGAAATGTCCAGGTGGCCCTTCTCCAGCTCCTTAAAGGGTTTCCCCACTGCTCACCCAAGGGATTAGATGTGCAGGTGACTGGAGGGAGGTCCAGGGCTGGAAGGAGCAGAAAGACAATGGTCATTCAGAGCAGGGCTTCAGCCAGGCGAGCAGGAAGCTCCCAGCCCTTGACTCTCACCTGTGATCTCCAGGGGCTTTCGAGGAAGAGGGCAGTTCTCCATTTTCTTTCCTGCCAAAGGAAGAATGATCGCTCAGGCCCAGAGCAAGGCAAAACCAGCACTGGGTCTTCTGTACCCCCACCTCCAGCTCACCTGCCTTGGGGGCCCTCGGTGGAGCAACTGGACCTGGAAAAGAGAAACTCAGAGTTAGGGCAGATGTGAGGATGGGACCAAGATTGAAGGAAATGATAGAAACAAGATCAGGGTCCCAGTGGAGGGTAGGAGATGGGGGTAGAGATGGAGTTAGGTGTAAGAACAGAATCAGGATGAGGGAGGGGACAGAGTTAAAGCACAGTGACCAGCTGGGTGTGGTGACACATGCCTGTGATCCCAGCACTTGGAAGGCTGAGGCAGGAGGATCTCGAGTTAGAGGCCAGACTGGGATACATAGCGAGACTCTGTGTAAAAACAATAATAACAACAACAAAACAGGAAGGAGGTTGGAGAAGAGGAGAAAAAAGAGGAAGGAGGAAGAAGAAAGAGCAAGAGGAGTGAAGGAGAAGCAGGAGAAGGCAGAATAACTATCTTGAATTGCCTAGGCATTTTAAGAGATGGAGTCTCCCCATGTAGCCTCCTGAGTACCTGGGACTATAGACATGCACCATTATGCCCAGCTAGATTTTCTCAATTTAGGTTCCCACATCAAGGGGCAGGGCGGGGGGGGGGGGGGGTTGAAGGGAGGGGAGGGGATTGAGAGAAAAAGAGAAATCAAGTTTAAACTATGTACAGGTACAATTTCCCTATGACGAATGTGATCATTATGTATATTTAAATTGTACCAATAAAATTAAAATTTTTTTTTTTGGTACCAGGGATCAAACTCAGAACCTGGCACTTGTGAGGCAGAAGCAGTGCCACTGAGCTATATCCCTGGCCCGATAAAATTAATTTTTTAAAAATTAAAAAATAGGGGTCAGGGATGTAGCTTAGTGGCACCAAGTCTGTCTGGCAAGCACACGGTCCTGAGTTCAATCCCTGGTATCAGGAAAAATAAAATAATAGATTCCCACATCACAGGAAACTCCTCAGTCCTGGGTGAAATGGGACAATTGGTCATCTGAATGAAGGTCACAGTCGAGTTTGGAAGTGAGGATGGAACTCATGTCAGGACTGGGTGGCAGCAGATGGGGTGAAGATGGTGAAGGAAGGCAGCGATGAATGCGGGAGTCCGATGGTAAGACAATGTGGTTAGAGTGGATAATGGCGTCGTTACTAGGTTGGGAAATGGGGGAAAAGGAGAGCTCGAGTACAGGCCCTAGGTTTGAGATCAAGGAAGAAGGTGAGGTCAGGTTGTAACTGGATGGGGATAGGATGATGAAACTGGACTTGAACCTGAGCGTGGTGACACACACTTGCAGTCCCAGCACTTGGGAGGCTGAGGCAGGAGGATCGCTATGAGTTCAATGCCTGCCTAGGCTACATAGTGAGTTCAAGGCCAGCCTGAACTACATAGTAAGATCGTGTCTCAAAAAAAAGAAAAGAAAAGAAAAAAAGAAGGAAAAGAAACTAGACTGAGATGGAAGTGGGCTGCATTTGGAGATGGGAAGAGGACTGTGTGGAGAAGCGGTGGCCCTATACAAGGGAATGAGGTTTATCTTGGAGGTACATTTGAGGATCATACTGGGATAGTTTTGGAGTCAAAGATGAAACAGACAGCCCAGCCCAACTCTTCCCCACTTCATGTGCATCCCCACATGTCCCTGAACTGCAGGAATGGAGGATGTAAGCCAGGTGTTGTGACACATGACTGTCATCCCTGCATTCAGCCAGGATGAGGCAGGAGTATCAAAAGTTCAAGCCCAGCTTGGGTAACTTAGTTACTTAACAAGACCTTGTCACAAAATTTAAAAGTTTAAAAAGGCTGGGGATGTAACTCTCAGTGTGAAGGCCCTGGGTTCAGCTCCCAGTATCACAAAAGAAGGAAGGAAGGGAGGGAGGGAGGGAAAGGAGGGGGAGGGAGGGAAGAGAAGGGAGAAGGAAGAGCCTCGTCCCAGTGGGATGGCCCCTGTCCAGCCACACCAGAACGAAGACCCCTTGGTGACAGCTCACTCAGGGAATCCCTTATAGTCACTTAACAGACTCAGGAGGCTGAGCCAACAGGATCCCTTGAGACCAGGAACTCAAGGCCAATTTAGGCAAGATTAGTGAGACCTTGTCTCCAAAAACAACAACAAAAAGACCCAGCATTGAGTGTAAATGCAAGGATGCCAGAGAGCCACAGTCAGTTTGTCAGACACCGGCTTTCATGCCTCAGCGACTTTGCACCCACCAGTGTCTCCCAGGTTTGTCTTCCTGACAAATTCCTGCTGGTGCTTCAAGATCCACTCTAGTGTCCTCTCCCCTGACCCCCACCAGTCCTCATCACTGTAAGAGAACCCCTAACCCCCCTCAGAATTTCTCCACTCCCTTCATCCCTTCTCTCTCCATTAACATGGCACCCAGACTGCCCCCCATCAGACTCGAGGGTCTTCATGAGAAGGATGTAGCTCCAGGGCTCTGACATCACAGTACCTGGGCTGGATTGTACACACAGGAGACTATATCTGCAATTCCCAGCCAGTGCTCCCTGGTGAGCCTGCTCCCTCCACCACCCCCAACATCCACACCTGATCCCCGAGAATCCTCTAACCTGGCTTTGGAGGAAGGTCCTTATAGGGTGGTGCTGTGTTCTCATAGTCATCTCCATCCTCTTCCTCCTCCTCCTCCATGGATCCTTCCAGAGAAAAGGCCAGTCAGATCCCAGCCCATTCCTTCCTCCATCCCTCAGGCCCTGGTCCCAACCCCAGTTGCCTGGGGTGTAACCAGGATGCTGACCACAGCCGGTCCCCAGCCCAAGCCTGGCTGCAGCCATACCTGCTGGGCCTCGGTGCTTGGTGTTGGTATACAGGCTGTACATGGCTGTGGGTAGCATAAGGAGCTGAGAATGGCAACCAGGACTTGGTAGCTTCTGCTGAGGTCCCTCCTACTTAGGGGTCTGGGGATTCTCAGTTCCTTTTTTTTTCTTTTTTCTTTTTTTTTTTTTTGTTCCTTTTTTCTTTAAAAGTCAAGTACATGCAAATCCATCTTGAGAAGAAACCCTCTTGATCCCACACATACACTTGTCTTTCCCCACAGATTGCACAGAAGTGACAATGACATAGCCCCTGTCGTTGGGCTCTGACAGAGCACCAAGCGTAGGTGACAAAGGTGGGTGAGCTCTTCCCTTCACGGGACTTTCCATCCAGACAGGAGAGACAGTAAACCCCTAAAGGAAAAGAAAGAAGCAAAAGTCTGCTTTGTTATATTTTATTTCCAACACTGACTTAGTATTATTTTTCTCTTTTTTTTTTTCCTTTATTCCAGTACGGGGATCGAACTCAGGACCTTTCACTTTTGAGGTAGTTGAGGTGCCACTGAGCTAAATACCCAGCCCTACTTAGTATTATTTTTAAAAGATAGTGGAATAGGACAGGATTAATGTAGAGAGGTGGTCAGGAAACACCTCCTGCAAGTGGTGATATTTGTAACAAGATGGAAAAATGGTAAGTGTTAGGTACTCCCACATTCCTTAATGAAGTGCTAGGATGCTAGTTTGGTTATCTATGGCTGTGTGACAAAACACTTCAAAATTAGTGACTTAAAGCAATAACCCAGGTGTGATGGCACACACCTGTAGTCTCAGCTATTTGAGAGGCTGAGACAAGAGGATTGCAAGTTTGAGTCCAGCCTGAGCAACTTAGTTAGTTAGTGAGAACCTGTCTGAAAGTTGCAGTACTAGGCATCAAACTCAGGACCCACTGCCTGCAAGGCAGGCGCGGTGCCCCTGAGCTAAATCCCCCACCCTGAAAAAAAATTTAAAAGCATAAAAAGGGCTGAGGATGTAGCTCAGTGCAAAAAAAAAAAAGGGCTGGTGACATAGAGCACTTGGCCTAGCATGTGCAAGGACCTGAGTTCAGACCCCAGTAGCAAAAAAGCAAGTCAGAGTAAGAATACATTATGTCACAGTGACTACAGCTCAGGAATTTGATAGTAACTTAACTGGGCTTACGATCACTCATATAATTGTAGTCAAGAGAATGCTTGGATGCCCCCCATTTATCATGGCACTATTCACAATAAAGAAGATGCTGAATTAGCCTAAGTGCCCACCAAGAGTTGAACAGATAAAGGAAATGTGGTATACACACACGATGGAGAATTAGCCAGAAAAAAGGATGAAACTCTCATTTACAGCAACATGGGTGGAACTGGAGGACACAGTATGAAGTAAAATAAGCCAGACACAGAAAGATAAGTACTGCATGTTCACTTTGATATGTGGAAGCTAAAAAATACTCAACCTGAAGTAGAGTAGTGATTGCTAGAAACTGAGAAAGCTGTAGGAGGGGGAGGGTAGAAAAGAGAGATGGGGCTTGGTCCATTCATATATGAATGGAAATATGACAGCGAACCACATAAATATATACAATTAATGTGTGTTCATTAAAATTGTAATTCTAATCCAAAAATAAATAAATAACTTAAAAGTGGTTTCTAAGATGAAGCCTCAGAGTTGGACTCCCCACACACATAGTCCAAGTCATGATGTAACATTTTGTAACATTTTCTTTTTTTTGTAACACTTTCTTATACATATTAGATGAATTTGTAATACATATACCATACTCAATAAATATTTTTTTTTCTTTTCACTTCTTTTTATTTAGGGGTTGAAAGTGTTGAGGATTGAATCCAGAGCCTCACACATGCTAGGCAAGTTCTCTACCACTGAGCTACATCCCCAGCCCCAGTAAATGAAACTGAATTCCAAAAGAAAGAAGGGTAAGGAGGGAAAGAGGGAGGGAGGGAGGGAAGAAGGAAGGGAAGAAGGAAGGAAGGAAGGAAGGAAGGAAGGAAGGAAGGGAGTCCTGACACATCAGTCATCTGAAGGCCTGACTGACAATGGAAGATCCAAAATGGCACACTCAGTGGCTGTTGACAGGAAGCCTCTGTTCCTTGTCATGTGAGTCTCTCCAAGGTGACTGCATCATGAGGTCTCTTGCATCATCAGTGGATTAATCCAGTGATGGAATCATAATTTATGACATTATTGGGAGATAATGGAAACTTAGGAGGTAGAGCCTAACTAAATGAAGCAGGTTGCTGGGGATGTTGCCTTGAAGACTAATCTTGTCTCTAACCTCTCCCCTCTGGGAACTCCCCCCCTCCCCGTGTGTGTGTGTGTGTGTGTGTGTGTGTGTGTGTGTTTGGTGTGTTTGTTATTCAGTGAGCAGCTCTGCCACGATGTTCAGTGTTCAGCATACCTCAGGCCTAAAGCAATGGGCTCAAGTGGTCATGATGGAAACCTCTGAAACCACAAGCCAAGATAACCCTTCCTCCTTTTGGTGGTCTTTCTCAGGTCTTTTCCCAGTGATGGAAAGCTGAGCCACACAGCTGGAAAGGCGGCCATTTGTTAGTAATACAAGTAGACTCTACCTTCACCATATAGCCAGCATCAGGCCCCTCTCTCTTCCTCTCTGAGCCATCATACTTTGCTACTTCCTTCACCTCCACCTGGTCTACATGTTCCCTGCCCTCAACCTTTATATTAGCCCTCGAGGATTGCCTGACAAAATACTATAGACTGGGTGGCTTAAACAGCAGAAATCCATTGTCACATGGCTCAGGAGTCTGAAAGTCCAAGATCAAGGTGTTGGTTGGTGTCTGTTGAGGGCCTTCTTCCCAGTTCCTTCTTTCTCTTTCTCCCTCCCTCCTTCCCTGCCCATTCCTGGAGTCTTTTCCTCTTCTAATAAGAACACCAGTCTTGCTGGAGTAGGTCCTCACCCTTATAATCTTATTTAACCTTAATTACCTCCTTAAAGGTCTCATCTCCAAATATAGTCACAATGGGGGTGAGGGCTTCAACCTATGAATTTTGAAGGAACATGATTCAGTCTGTAACACCTCCCTCATCCATGTTTCCCCAGAGCAATCAGAGTAATGCTTACAAATACAGATCAATCAGGATAGGGATGTAGTTCAGTGGTAGAGAGGTTCCCTTGCTTGCACAAGGCCCTTGTTACAATCCCCAGCACCACACACACACAAAAAAAATAGACAGGTGGATAGGTAGGTAGCTGGATGAATAGATGATTGATAGATAGACAGATCGCCTATCTAGCCCCCACAAAAGACCCTCTACAGAGAAGAGAATAAATTTTACTCTAACTACAGTGGGAAGGCATTGCCACAGATGATAGCAGAGGTTTTGGATTAAGTTTTAGAAGAATAGAGTTTATATGTCCTGAGATGTGAAAGCCAGATGTGTTAGTTACCTTTCTCTCGTTGCTGAGACAAAATACCTGACACCCAAAGCTCACGGGGAAAATGTTTATTTAGCTCAGTTTGTAGAGGTTTCAGTCCATAATCAGTGGCTCCAAGGCAGAATGGCACATGGCAGAGGGGCGTCGTAGAGGAGAAACAGTTCATGGCGCCCATATGGTGGCAAAAGCAACAAAGAAATTTAACAGTGTCTTTCTGCCCCTTTTATGCTATCCAGACTACAGGGATTAGGGTGGTGCCAAACCAATCAGTGGACTGGTTTAGTAATCACATGCACCTAATCTCAGTGTCACACACTCTAGATTCAGCAACCTCTGAAAAAGCCCTATAACCTCATGAGGCTTTGAGGGGACATCTAGACAGAAACCCTAACAGATAGAGCGATGGAAAGTCAGAGTTTGGGCTCTGCACATGGTAAGTGCAAGAAACACATTAGACAGTCAAGGGAAGAGGCAGGATTTCAGGTTGGACGATCAAGGCTGAAGTCAGGAGAAGGTTAAGCAGGAGGTATACATTTTGAGCCATCAGTTAATAAAGGTATTTTAAGCGATGGGCTGGAGCAAGCTTATCAAGGAAGTGAGTGTGGATGAGAACTCTGTACCAAGTTACCCACAGACTCCATGACAAATAACCATAAAGCTGGTGACAAAAAAAAAAAAAAAAACCAGAAACTCACAAGGACCCAAGTTTGATCCCCGGCACCAAAAAAAAAAAAAAAAAAAACCCAGAAACTTAGCCAGGCTCTTGATGGTGCACACTTGTAATAGCACTAAAGAGGCTGAGGCAGGAGAATCACCACAAATTCAAGGCCTGCCTGTGCTACATAATGAGTTCAAGGCCAACCTGGACTACATACCAAGACCCTGTCTCAAAAAACAAAACAAACAAACAGAAAACCCCAGAAATTTATTCACTCACAGTTTTGAAGCCAAAAGCCTGAAATCAAGGTGATGACAGGGCCATACTCCCTCTGCAGCTATAGGAAAGGGTCCTTCCTTGTTTCTTCTATGTTCCCATGGATCCTGGGATTCTCTGACTTATGGCAGGACAACTCCAATCTCTGCTTCTGTCTTCACATGGCTGTGTCCACTGTGTGTCTCTGAGCCTCAAATCTTCCTCTTCTTTCTCTTAGGCAGTCACTGGTCATTGGGTTTAGCATCTAACTTAAATCTAGGACAATCTAGAAATTAAGATTTGAACATATCATTCTGGAGGAACATAATTCACTGGAGTACAAGATCTAAGAACTTAATCCTCTTGGATCTAGGAATGTGGGTAGAAACTACCAAAGGAGCTAAAAACAAGGAGCCAAGGAGATGGGAAGAGGAAATGGGAGATGGGAGGGGCCAAGGAAGAAGGTCTCTGAGAACGGCTGTGAACCTGGCCATATGACAGTCATGGTTGATGCTGACTAAAAGGGTTTCAGTGGACTAGGAGGTGCTGAGGGACTCTAACTGGTCAGTGTCCTAGTCACTTTCTCATTAGTAGGACAAAATACCCAACACCCACAACCCAACCTCTGAACCCATGAACCTTTGGGGGGACATTCTAGATCTAACCCATAAAAGACAAGTTTCTAGATCCTTGAGTTGGAAGAAAGAGAATATGGAGAGCAGAGAGGACCAGTGTTGAGGAATTCTGCTGTCAAGGGACACAGAGGACTGGGGCAAGAGATAAGGAGGATGTAGAGTCAAGGAGGGAGCGGGATGGGACAGGAGATTTTACAGCATGTCATATGCTAGTGAGAGAGAGCCTATGGAGAGAGAAGGTCTGACGATGCAGAAGAGAGAGGAGCAAGGCGCCAAGCTTCTGAACAGCCCCAGGGCATAGCACTAAGCGGCCAAGCCAAGGGGGTCACCTGAGAGCAGGGTTTGCTGTCCTCAGAACTATCACCATTGGCCACTGGCTCCTTCTTTGCCCTGGGGGTCTCCTGGATATGTTCAGTGCCAGATGTTTCGCAGAATCCCTGGCCTTGATCTGAGACCTTTAGTTGTTACTTCTAAATTCCCTGTGTCCAACTGGCGTCGGAAAAGACTTTATGATCAAAACCTCAGTTGCACAGGAACTAGCACAAAGAATCAACAACTAGGATCTCTTCTTATTAAAAAGCTTCTGTACAGCAAGAGAAACCAACAAAGTGAACAGATAACCCACAATGTGGGGGAAAAAAATTTTCCAGCTCTTCCTCCAACAAAGGACTACTATCTAGAATATATAAAGAACTTTAAAAAAAAAAATCAGACTTCCCAAATTTAAAGACCCAATCTAAAAATGGGCATCTGAGGGCCAGGGATTAGCTCAGTGGTTCCGCCACCTTCCTTGTAGGCCCAAGGTCCTGAGTTCGATTCCCATACCAAAAGCAAAAAGAATTACAAAAATGGGCATCTGAAATGAATAGACACTTCTCAGTAGAAGCAGCAAACATATGAAAAAACGTTCAATATCACTGGTCATATGAGAGATACAAATGAAAACAACACTGAGATTCTATCTCATTCCAGAAAGAATGGCTGCTCTCAAGAAATCAACCAGGGGATTCGGCTGTGGCGCGCTGCCTGAGCGTCGGCGTGCTCCATGGGCAGCAGCCAGGGCCGCGATGACAGACTACAGAGCAGGAAGACGAGCTGGAGGCGCTGGAGTCCATCAACCCCGGCTCCTTCACAGCATTATCAGAAAATCCACCCAGCTTCACCGTCACTGTGACATCTGAGGCTGGAGAAAATGATGAAACTGTCCAGACTACCCTCAAGTTTACATACAGTGAAAAATACCCAGATGAAGCTCCTCTTTATGAAATATTTTCCCAGGAAAACCTAGAAGATAATGATGTAGACTTTTTTAAATTATTAGCATTTCAGGCTGAGGAAAATTTTGGTGTGGTCATGATCTTTAGTGACATCAGTGCAAGAAAAATTAAATGAAATAGTAGATCAGATAAAAACGAGAAGAGAGGAAGAAAAGAAACTAAAAGAAAAAGAAGCAGGGGCCGGGGATTTAGCTCAGTGGTTTCGCCGCCTGCTCAGCAGGCGCAAGGACCTGAGTTGGATCCCCGGTACCAAAAAAACAAAAACAACGGAAAGAAAAAGAAGCAGAAGAAGAAGAGAAGCAATTATTCCATGGCACCCCTGTTACAAATGAAAATTTCTTATGTTGGAAAGGCAAGTTTGATGCAGAACTCTTGGAAATTAAAAAGAAACGGATAAAAGAAGAAAAGCAGGCAGGAAAAAATAAATTAAGTGGCAAACAGCTGTTTGAAACCGATCATAATCTTGACACATCTGATATCCAGTTCTTGGAGGATGCTGGAAATAATGTGGAAGTAGATGAGTCTTTGTTCCAGGAACTGGATGACTTGGAGCTGGAGGATGCTGAGGACGGCCCAGACTACAGCCCTGCTGCCTCAGGCAGTGACTCAGAGGACTGAGGCACCATCTCCGGAGAGCTCCGGAGGTTTTAATTTTCCTTTCTTTTTTTTCTAAGAAAAAATAACTTTCAGGAGAATATTCTTCTGATAACTTTCACCATTGAACTTGTCAGGTAAAAGGGCCGAAAACCAAGACCAGACTAGGCCACAACAAGCCTTTATTAAGGAACAGATCTGCCAAGCTGTCTCCGAACAAAAGAGAGACAAAAGCAATATGGCCGGGGCAGGGAGAGTCTTTTATAGAGACAGGGGTGGGGTCTGTAGGGGCTGAGGCGGGGTTGAGTGAGGTAGTGACTAGGGAGTGGAGGAGCTGGTGACGTCACTAGGTGATAGGAGGTGAGCGAGTATTTGGTTACTCTCTAGGTGGGACCAGGGACATGCTGGGAAGAAGGGTTTATTCTTTGGTGGGAGCAACCATCTTGGCATGACGTCACACAGGGGAGGGGGCAAGGCATCATAGGAAGAGGGCAGCTACTATATGTAATAGCTGCTGAGGTGGTGGGAGACCTATCAGAACTTAATAAACTGACCATAAAACTTCAAGATAAAAAAAAAAAAAGAAATAAACCAATAACAAATGTTGCCAGGGCTAAGGGAAAAAGGGAACCCTTCTCCATTGTTGGTGGG
Organism: Heterocephalus glaber; assembly: GCF_000247695.1. The sequence continues at coordinate 276,791 of NW_004624901.1, forward strand.
AGTGTAGACTGGTGCAACCACTGTGGAAATCAGTGTGGAGATTCTTCACAAAACTAGGGTTAGGGCAGACGATTTAGCTCAGTGGCAGTGCAACTGCCTCAAAACCGTAAGGTCCTGAGTTCGATCCCTGGTACCAAAAAAAACCCCACTAGGATTAGAGGTCCCATTTGACCCAGCCATTCCCCTTCTGGGTATACTGCCTAAAGAATTAAAAATCATCATACCACAGTGATGTATGTGCACTCATGTTTATAGTGGCAGTTTGTAATAGCTAAATCTTGGAAACAGCCCAAATGCCCATCAGCTGGTGATTCAATAAAGATGTGTTTTGGGGGGAGTTTCTTGGTACCGGGGATCAAACTCAGGTCCTTGAGCTTTTGAGGCAGGTGGTGGACTGAGCTAAATTCCCGGCCCGAAGATCTTTTTTTTTTTAATTAAAATGGAGTACAACTCATCCATAAAGATAAACGTGACATTTATGGCTAAATGGATGCACCTTGGGGCTATACTCAAGTGAAATAAATATAACACACATGTTGAAATATCAAATTGTTTCTCTGGTGTGAGAAACCAAAAGTATAAATGAGGACCAAAATGCATAATAGAAATTGTGAAATGGGAAGAAAATGTTCAAAAGGGAAGGGGAACTAGAGAGAGGTGTGGGGGCGAGGGAAGAAGGTAAAGGAAAAAATGAAAGCAAAGCTTATGTAAATAGGGAGGGGTGGAGGGGTTGAAAGGAGGGAAGGGGAATGGGAAATAAATAAGAACCAAAATATATCACGTACAGGTACAAAGTCCCAATGGTGAATAGTAGGGAACAGGGAAAGAGGACATTACTAGAACCTCTGCAGTAAGTCCTAGTCTCCTGCAAGCCACAACAGCACAAGGTGAATTAATTAATATATAGACAGAAAGTGAGACTTAGAGAAGAAGCTGAGCTTTGGCCTCATCAATGCCGCTCTGGGGGTCAAAGACCCCGATGGAGCTTGCCACACCTTTTTTCAGAACATCACCAGAAACAAAAGTAGCAATTGACTCAGAGAGTGCCCCTAAAATCCTAGAACAATGAGGAACTATGCAGATGAAGATTTGGTTCCTCCCAAGATGTCTCCAGCTAGTGTAGTCCTGCCCTGGAGCATCAAGGCATCATGGGACCATTGAGGTCTTAGCTGTGACTGGAGGTGAAAATGGAGTTACGTCTGGACATGCCAGCTACAGCCTGTAGACAGGAAAACTAGGCCCTAATCATAATTTAATTATGAAATGATTTTTCCCCAAAATCATGTAGAATTGCTCCCAACAGTGAATGTAATCATAATGTTTACCTCAAATGTACCAATAAACTCAATAAATAAAAAAATAAAATGAAAAATAAATTCCTTGTGTCCAGTGCTTTACTGCTCCTGGTACCTAGGCTGATCTCTGATTGACATGTCCTCCACGCACAGAATTGGTCTAACCATATTTCTTGTTAGTCCTCACCATCTCGCTTTCCTTGTGACGCTCCGTGGCTAAAGAGAATTTCAGATACAATTGCCTTACGGATCTCAAAATGGAGAGATGATCCCAATTACACAGGTGGGCCCTAAATGCCATCACAAATGTCCTCGTAAAGGAATACAGAGGAAGATTTGAGACATAGGAAGAAGGCACTGTGGCCGTTGAAGCAAGGTGCTACCCTGCTCTCTTTGAAAATACTAAGGAATACAAAGGACATAGTTACAGAAAAGCAAGAAAACCAACTGTCCCACTAGACCCTTCTTAGGAAGTATAGCCCAGAAAATATCCTGGTGCTGGCCCAGTAGAACTGATCTGTCTTTTGATCTCTAGAAGTGTAAAAGAATCAAATTCTATCAAAGCCATTAGATTCGTAAGTTTGCTGCATTCATCACAGGAAATTAATACACACCACCAAGGGGGCTTTCCACTGCAAGTAGGAGGAAATGCAATTCAACCCAACTTTAAGAGTGAGGAAAATCCATCATGCTAGAGTGTCAGAGAGGGCTGCCAAGATTCAAGGCAAGGGCAGCTTAAATAAGAAAGACGGTGTGCTGCATTCGATGTCTCAGTTAGGCAATGCAGACACCACAAGCAGGAGGGACAGCCCCAGCCCCAGCTGAAGTGGGAGGAGCAGCACAGCCACTTCCTTTTCCACTGAAAGCTCCCCCGGGGGGCTGGGCTGTCCCAAAATCACAGACCCTGCTAACCTGAAGGAGGGCAGGTGTGGCTGTACCCATTCTACAGATGGGGAAGCGGAGACTTCTCTGAGAAGGAAAAAAGATGTTGTCTGCTCAGCCAACACCTACCAAGCACACACAAGAGCATCGTGCTCTAGATGGATAAGGGGAGAGAGGAGGAAAGATGTAACCGAGGGAATGGGCAGAGGCCTGACGGTGTCTGCTCATTCAGGCATTCTCATGCATCTGGATACATGACCAATGCCACCCCTCAGGACCTGGCACACAGTAGGTATTCGGTAACTGGTAGTGAAATCCAGCCTCATCGACAAAGTATAACCCCAGGCTGGCTCCAGTCCTGCCTCATTCTTGCTGTGACCTCAGAGAAGTAAAACAACATCTCTGAATGTTGACCTCCTGAGCTGGCTCACGGGTCATGCATCCACTGGACTTGATCACCTCCCATGGGTTAGTCTATTCTAGGCACCGGGGATATATCATTGAAAAGTAAATAAATAGATAAATAAATATCCCTACTCTAAGAGCAGTAAATGGAGGAAAGAAACTCAATAAAATACCTAAGTCAGGCTGGGGATGTAGCTCAGTGGTAGAGCACTTGCCTAGCATGCACAAAGCTGTGGGTTCCATGCCCAGCACTTCCCAAAACATAAACAAAGAAATAAATAAATTTAATGCCTTAACAGTTACATTGGTCAGAATTAGAAGAAAACTAAAGCAAGAGAGACGAATCAGAGGTACATGGGAGTGTGATCAAAAGAAGATTATGCCAGGCATGGTAGCGCACCCCTGAAATACCAACGCTCGGGAGGCTGAGGCAAGAAGATTGCCACAAGTTCAAGGCAGCCTGAGCTATACAGTGAGCTCAAGGCCAGCATGAAGTACATAGGGAGATCCTGTCTCAAATAAACCCAAAAAAAAGGAAGATCACAGAATTGAAATCATGCCAAGCATAATTTCATACCCAGTTAACTACTAGAGATCAATACAAAATGATGTCTGGAAAACACTCAAATATTTGGAAATTAAATAGTACCCATGGATCAAAGAGGAAACCAAAGGAGAAATCTAAACTATTTTGAATTGGACGGAAGTGAAAAAATGGTATCTTAAGATATATGGAAGGCAGCCTGTGGGTGCAGCTCACTGCAGGGCCCTAGGCTCCATCCTCAGTGCCATCAAATATGTGGGTGGCAGCACCAAGAAGGAAATGCATAACATCACTGCGCTCTGAGTGTCAGCAGCTCCAAATTCACATTTGGGAAACTTAGTTGACACTGCAGTGTTATTTTGTTTTGTTTTGTTTGAGTCAGGGTCTTGCTATGTAGTTCAGCCTAGCCTTGAACTATGTACCCCAGCCTAGCCTCGAACTTATGGAGATCCTCTTGCCCCAGCCTCTCGAGGGCTAGGATTACAGGCATGCACCACCACTACCCTGCTCCAGTAATATTAAGAAGTAGGGCCATTTGGCAAAGGATTAAGTTGGGAATTAGATGAATGTCCTGACACAGGAGGATACAGCAAGCAGTCCCTTCCGTCCTCTCTGCCACGTGAGGACACGGCACCACTCCCCTCGGGTGCCATCTTGGATGCAAAGAAGAGCCCTCCCCAGACACATTTCAAATCTGCCTACACCTTGATGCTGGACTTCCTGCCTCCAGAATTACAAGAAATTTCTGTTCTTTATCAATAATGGACTAAGTCTAGGTGCTTAGTAAATATTTGACAAATAAGTAAATGAATAAATGGTCGGGAGCAATGGCATATGCCTGTAATTCTAGCACTTTGGGAGGCAGAGGCAGGATAGTAGATTTGAGCCCAGCCTGGGCAACTGAGTGACTTAATGAGGCCCTGTCTCAAAAAAAATTTTAGCTGGTCATGGTGGCACATGCCTGTAGTCCCAGCACTTGGAAGGCTAAGGCTGGAGGATCGCCATGAGTGCAAGGCCAGCCTGGGCTATACAGTGAGTTCAAGCTCAGCCTGAACTATATAGTGAGACTTTGTCTCAGAAAGCCAAACAAAAAATTCCTGGACTCAAGTGATCCTCCCGTCTCAGCCCCCCAAGCTCCCAGGTAACTAGGACTACAGGCACATGCTAAACTTTTCCTTTATTTTTTGTTTGTTTGTTTGTTCTGAGACAGGGTCTCACTATGTAGCCCATGGTGGCCTGGAACTCACAGCCGTCCTCCTGCCTCAGCCCCCCAGTGCTGAGATTAGTTATATACCACCATACCTGGCTAAGTCTTCATTTTTTAAAAATAGTTAGGAAAAGTCCTTCTGGAAAGGGACATTTGAAATGGACTGAAGGAGATGGAGAGAGAGAAGTCACATAGATACCTGGAGGCAGGGCAAAGGAGGCTGTGCAAAGGCCCTGGGGGAGCAACAGGAAGTCTTGGTCCAGTGCCACCTTCTCAGTGAGATCTTCTAAAATGCTCTACCTAAAATCTCAAGACAGCTCTTCTCATACACTCCAAACATTATTTTCCCCTTAACTTTTATCATCATTTGCCTTTACATAGATGTCACTTCTTAATCTCATTCATTGCCTATCTTTTCCCCTATTTGCAGCTCAGCTCCATGAATGCAGGGATTTGTGTCTGTCTTGTTCACTCCTTCCTATTGCCTGGCACATGGTAATGTAATGCTCAATGAATGTTTGTTGAATGAATCAATGACCATTCTGCCTGCCAAGCTTGACTCAGATTATGCCCACAGTCAAGGCCCTGCAGGTTCACTTATCCTCCCAACACCAACAAGCTACCCATGATGGAGACAGTAGCAGCCCCCAGGCATGGCCAGCATCCAAGCTGTAACAGAGGTGTTTGATTGGCCCCTTAGCCAAAAGCAAGTTCTTCCCCAAGGCCTTGCCTGCAACTAAATTACCCAGAGCCTCTGACCTCCCATCCAGCAGAGCGTGGTAAGGCTCAGAATTTCCACCTCTAGCCACATGAGACCCCCTGGGCCCGCTTTGCCCACACAATGTTAATACAGCTCCAGACCAGACAGGACAGGAAGGCAAGAGAAGGGACAAGAGAAGCAAGGAGCTGTGGTCAAGAAAGCCAGGTGTGTGGGGTGGTGGGCAGGGCACAGGAAGGTCCCCTTTTCGGGTGACTGACAGAAACAACAGGAAGGGTACAGATCATGGGCGACTGAGGCCCAGCCCCCTTTCCACCCCCACACAAGCAACCTAATATCATCCTCAGCATGACATCATCCCTGCAGGTTGCACCCTAGTTACCCACCTCTTCCGAGCAGGCCCCACTTCTTTTTTTTTTGGTACCGGGGATGGAACTCAGGACCTTGTGCTTCCCAGGCAGGCACAGCACCACTGAGCTACATCCCCGGCCCAGGCCCTACCCTACCTCTTAACACCAAACCAGTGGTAGCACCCCCATAATCCAGTTACCTTCCACAAGCCCTGCCTCTGAATGCATGAGGCTTTGCGGGGACATCTAGGTGGAAAGCATAACACAAAGTGACCAGAGTGCTGGGATTATAGGCAAGCACCACCACACCTGGTGACTGTCCATCTTCTGTTTATATAACCAAACACCATAGGCCAGATAATGTGTAAATAAAGGTTTATTTGGCTCATGGCTCTGGAGACCAGAAAGTCCTGAAAGCTCCTTTCTTATAGCAAAGCCATGCCCCTATGATCCATTAACCCACTAATCTAGGAAGGGACAGATCCATTCAAAAGGGCCCTACCTTCATGGTATAATTAATCACTTCTCAAAAATCACTTCTCAAAAGTTTTGCCTCTCAGCAGGTACAGGCAAAGTTTTGCCTCTCAGCAGGCAACCACCACTATCACCATCCCCTGAGTACTTGCTAGAAATGCAGTCCGAGGCCCATCCCTGAGTTCAGACATTTTCAATCTGGGCCCAGCTTTT
>NW_004624901.1:284038-300272 GCF_000247695.1 Heterocephalus glaber
TAGAAATGCAGTCCGAGGCCCATCCCTGAGTTCAGACATTTTCAATCTGGGCCCAGCTTTTCCTACACAGGAAGCATCATGAGGACTGGGGCAGAAGAAAGACCTGATGTTGTGTCCAGTTCTAACCGGCACGCCTTGAGCAAAGGTAAGAGGTTCGGTAAAGTGAGGACAGGGAGAGAGGGGACGTGCCTCAGATGAGGCCATGGAAGGGGTAGGAAAGGGTTGTGTTTTTGCCTTTGTTTTGTTTTGAGATAGAGTCTCACTATGTGGCCCAGGCTGGCCGCAAACTCACAGCAAACCTCCTGCCTCAGCCTTCTCAGCGTTAGGATGACAGGCTGTACCACCATACTAGGCTGTGGTTTTATTTTTGGTTTTGATTTTTCTTTTATGGTGCCAGGTGAACCCAAGGCCTCTTGCATGCTAGGCAAACACATCACCACTGAGCCATGTCCCCAGCCTTCTTTTTACTTATTTTAAAACAGACTCACACTAAATTGCCCAGAGTTATGGTTTAGATCTCAAATGTCCCCCTAAAGCCTCCTGTGTTCAGAGATAAGACTTCCAGGCGACTGCATCGCAAGGGCGCTGTACTCATCAGTGGACCCATCAGGGTGGCTGTGCTGTTAGGAGCTGGGACCTGGCTGGAGGAGGTCCCTGCGGTGTTGCCTGGAATGCTATGTGCTTGTCCCAACTCCTTCCTTCTGTTTTCTGGCTGCCATGGGAGGAGCAGCTGTCCTCCAGCAGGCCCTTCCACCATGTCACTTCTGCCCTGGAGATGGCAACCATAGACTGAATTCCTGAGCCAAAATAAGCCTCTCCTCCTTTAAGTTGTGGGTGTCAGGTATTATGTCCTTGCCACAAGAAAATGACTAAACCAACACCCCACTCTAGCATCCCCAGACAGCCCATGGCAAACAGGCCTATGGGAGGGACCTGACAGGACCACCATGCCCCACCCCCCCAATCCCCTGCTTCCCTGTCTACCCTGGGCCAGGCCTTGTCATCAAAGGGAGACTAAGGCACATCTGCAGTTGGCAGATGGCAGTTGTGCAGGGCCATGGCTCAGCGGTCCTTCTAGAGGGAGATTAGGTATCTGTTCCAATGACAGGGCCACACAAGAGCACAATCCTCCCTCCTCATCTCTATCTGTTCCAGGAAGGTTGCACGGATGTCATTCCTTGTCATACAGGGATGTGAACAAGGCTGGGGCAACTGGAGAGGGTGTCAGTTCCCTTTGATTAAATTTAGATATAGAGCTTGGGTGTGGTACAGCACACCTTTCATCCCAGCACTCAGGATGCTGAGGCAGGAGGATTGCCAAAAGTTTGAGACCAGCCCGGGCTACACAGTGAGTTCAAAAACAGCCTGAACTACACACCGAGACCCTGTCTCAAGTAATCAAATGAGTAAATGAAGAGTTAAACCCAGCCTTCCTGCATACCTGACCCAAGAATCCACTCAAAGCCCAGGGTACAACAGGCTCTCTACCTCCTGGATGGCCTACAGCTCCAGCTACCCAGCCATGGCTGCAAATGGGGGCCTGCCTCTGAGTCCACCCTGTCCTCCAGGACTTCCCGGGTCCCTTGCTCTAAGGACAGCACCTCGAAGTGCCCAGTGAGGTCCCAGGGTATATCAGGTTCTCTGAGCCCACATCCAGCCCAGGCTCACCTTCACTGACTCCTGCAGACAGTTGTGAAGGGCCCGAGTGAGCAAAGGATCAGGCCAGGAGGTAGAGGGGGAGGTAGGATGTGAACTGTGGTCCTTGGTGTGAAGCTTCAGCTGAGGAAGTGACCTCCTGACAAGGACCTGGGTTGGAGCTGAGTTCAAGTGCACTAATGACCTTTCTGGATCCCTTGTTCCACACCTCTCCCAAAAATCAAAACTACTCAGGCTCAAAAAAAAAAAAGAAAAAAAAAAAAAAAAAACTACTCATGCTCACATGTGTCTTGAATCTCACGAGCAGAATTTTAATGGCTTTTGTGAATGGCAGCAGCTGCAAGAGGAAGATATGGAATCGGCCCCACATCCAGAGCAAGGGGCCTCGCACAGGTCTAGCTGTCCTCTTTCCACTGGACTGAGGCCACAAAGGTGCGGATTTCCATGGGCTGCAGTGTGATGGAAGCAGGGTCCAGCCGGGGCACAGTGGGGTGGGAGACGGGACCTGGTGGGGAGGGTGGAGAAGGAGAGGTGCAGACTTCCTCGCCCTCACCCCATGATCCTCCCTCCCCTGGGTCTGGACACAGCCATATACCCCTAAATAGGTCCCCAGTACATCATGCACAAACCTTAAACCACTTCTCCTGGCCTGAATACTACCCCGTAATCCCTAAATTTGCTCCGATTTCTTATTGGGTTTTGAGATAGGATCTCACTGTACATCCCAGGCTGGCCTTGAACTCGCTATGTAGTCCAGGCTGGCCTCGAACGCACAGCAATTCTCCTGCCTCAGCCTCCCAAGTCCTGGGATTACAGGCGTGCTCCACCACCCCTGGTCTCTCCAATTTCTAGGCACTGTCCTTGTATCCTCAAGCGGACACCATCCCAGAACTGAACCCTCCAGTCTGATTTCGGGGAATCAGCAAAACGTGTTGCAAGTTTGCTGAATCCACTTCTGACCCTCAAGTCCCTAACGTGGGCCAGGAAGCCAGGCCTTCGGGCTCTATACCGGCTCACGGCCCACATCCCATGCCTCACACAGAACCCCCAGCTGCTGAGCCAGGCGGGCCCCCGCCAGGTCCCCACCAGTCTTTGGTGTCCACTTGAGCCTGGAGGCGCTGGCCCGGAGCTGGGTGGCCGCCAGAGTGGTCTCCTGCAGGCGGGTGATGGTGAAAGTCGAGAACAGGCCCTGCGGGGAGGTATGGACCCGGGTGAAGGAGGGCCAAAGCTGCATTTAGCCTCAGCCCTCTCTCTGCTCTCTCCAGCCTTCTTCCCACCTCTGCCCTCCTCACCCGCAGGTCCACGGTCACAGGGGAGCTCAGGTTACGGCTTGAATCTTCCCTCAGGGCAAACTGGTGTTCCAAACGCAACAGCAGCATCTCTGGGCCCCAGCGGGCCAGGGTGAGCAGGCGCACAGAAGGCAGCAGCTCTCTGCTCAGGCCAGAGAACTATGGAAGGGGAGGGGCTCAGTCGGGGAGGGCGGAGCTTGAGCAGAGGGGCGGGACCCCACTGCCGGAAGTTAAGAGAACTAGGTTGTAGGGGCGGGGCTCAGCAGCCAGTAGGCAAGACAACTACACAGTGGGGGCGCGGTTTAGTCGGGAAGGAGCAGGATTCAGACCCCTGCATTGGGAGGCAGGGCTCAGCTGTTTGCGGTCAGGACATCCGGGTGGTTGGGGCCGGGCTCATTCAGGGAAGGGCAGGCAGATCCAGGAATTTCAGGGCTGAGTCAAAGAGGAGACTGGATGATTACCAGGGGTGGGGCAGGCCTCAGCCTTGCAGGTCTGAGACCTGACCGGGCAGAACTGCTGTGGGCTGAGATGGACAGGGTTAGGCAGGGGCTGGGGCTGACCAAGGAGGGATGAGCCTGGGGCAGATGGGCGGGTGGTACCCTGCGACCTAATGCTAACGGGCTGGGGCTAAGCCGGTGCAGGGCCTGGAGCTGAAAGCAGGGGGCGGGACTGATTATGGCCCCCAGCCCTTTTGCTGTGCTCTCGAGCCTTACCTGCGTGCGCGGGGCCACCCCATGGTGGTAAGAGGCGCCGCCCCCCGGGGCCAGCACCACCTGCGGGGCCAGCAGCTCCTTCTCCGCCAGCAGCCGGTGTCCGGCGGCTGCGTCGCGGGCCTTATCCAAAAGCACGAGGTGACGCCCACGCACCCACACCCCGGACCTAGATTCCAGCAGCGGCTCCCCCACTCCGCGGGCGTCGTCTTTCAGCAGCCGTCGGTGCACCTGGGGTACCGCCGGGGCCAGGACAGGGTGAGGATCTAGCAGGGGTCCTTGGGCCAGAAACCAGGTGAGGGCTTGTGGGAATTTCAAGAGAAATTAGAGTAGGGGAAAGGACCCCAGGGGAAGTGGGATCCAACTTGCCAGTGGACCAGGACAGCAGAAGGTAGGCCGTTAATAGGGGGATGTGAATAGGGTGATTCAGGGCCTGGAGGGGGCTCTAGGGATAGGTTAAAAGGAGGGCCATAGTCAGACATTGCCACCACGTCTGTAATCCCAGCACTTGGAAGGCTGAAGCAAGAGGATCGTAAGCTCAAGGTCCCACCTGGGCAATTTAGCAAGACCTTGTCTCAAAAATAAAACAGCCTGCCTTGCAAGCGCAAGGTCACAAGTTTGATCCCTGGTACCAAAATAAAATAAAAAATAAATAGCCAGGCTTAGTGGCACACACCTGTAATCTCAGCACTCAGGAGGCTGAGGCAGGAGGATTGAGAAAGCTTGAGGCCAACCTGGGCCACATAGTGAGATCCCATCTCAAATAAATAAATAAATAAATAGATAGATAGATAAATAAATAAATAAATAGGGCTGGAGGTGCAGCTCAATGCCAAGTTCCCACATTCAATCCACAGTACCAAAAAAAGAGGAGGTTAAACATATGAATGGAGTTGTGGGGCCTGGGGATTTAGCTCAGTGGTTCTGCCGCCTGCCTTGAAAGCACAAGGTCCCCAGTTCGATCCCCAGTACCAAAAAAAAAAAAAAAACAAAAAAACCTGGGCTTAAGTGTTTCAGCAAGTGGCCAGGGTGGAAACGGGCTTTCGAGGCCTGGGACCCACTCACCATGAGCTCCAGGGAGCCGTCCCTCAAACTGCTCCCCCCCTGGGAGCGGTCAGTCAGCACTGTCAGCTGCATCTTCCCATCCTGGGAGGCAGAGGTGAGGCAGAATGAGGCACTGGGCTCCACTGACCCTGTCCCAGGTAACCGGGAGATGCTGGGAATGAGGGCTGATTCCCACCCGGCTGCTGGGGAAGAGCAAGCTGGGGAGGGGCACGTACTGTGATGTAGATGCGGCTGTTGACAGGATAGTAGTTTCCTGCCACTGGTTCAGTCTGGTTCAGCTTCCAAGAGGGTCGATAATCCCGCCTGGAGTGGGTCAAGTCAGCGCCCTGTGTCCCCTGTCCTCCAACCCCTCTTCCTCTCCTTCCCACACGCCTCTGGTCCACAGATGAACCCCACTGCCCTGGGCCTCAGCTTGCCACCAACCACGCTTCACTGCCTCAGCATCCCCACCTCCTCTTCAGGACCTCCCGGCCGTTGCTGTCCGTGTAGAAGGATCCCAGGGTCTTCAGGGGTGTGTCAAAGCGGCTGATGACCTCCTTCCCCCACTTGTCCCTGTGCCCAAAGGGACAAGTGTGAGCCTCGCCAAAACTCCACTCCGCCTTGTCCCCAGCCTGTGCCACTTACCCCACAGGTATTGGCCCCACTGTCCACTCGAGCTCCAAGTGACGCTGACCAGGGTACAGGCGAACCACCTGGGAGCACCAGGCTGAAAACTTCTGATGGACCTCCTGCACCAGGGCTGTCTGCAGGCACATGGGGTAGAGGAGTGTTAGTCACACTGGGGCAGAGGGCATCCCTGAAAATAGCCCCCCCCGCTGGAAACCCCAAAAAGGCCTAAATCAGGGGCAATCCTACTGACCACATGGGAACCCCACCCACACTTTCTTGGATGTGGCCGTATTTATAGCAGCACAACTCGTAACTGCTAAGACTTGGGAGCAGCCTCCAACAGAGGAATGGATAAAGAAAATGATATTTGGGCCGGGGATTTAGCTCAGCGGTTCCACCGCCTGCTTCACAACTGAAAGGACCCGAGTTCAATCCCTAGTACCAAAAAAAAAAAAAAAAAAATGGTATTTACACACAGCCGAGTACTACTGTGCCATGAAGAAGGGTAAGCTTGAGTCACTTGGAGGAAAATGAATGTGCTTTGAAACCATAATATTAAGTTAAATAATAAATCAGACACACAAGCTTAAAATAACATGGTTTCTCTTATATGAGAAAACCTATAGATAAATAAAGAACAAAATTAAAGATAGATAATAGGAAACAGGGAGATAGATCTTATGCAAATGGGAAGGACAGGGAAGGAGGAGAGAGGAGGGGGATAAAAAAAGAATTAAGATGTGTCAGATACAAGTACCAACTCTATACAAGGAATGTAACCATTAGATACAGCAAACATGTACCAATAAAAATAATACATGCTCAGGCCGAGGATTTAGCTCAGTGGTTCCACCACCTGCCTCGAAAGTGCAAGGCTCTGAGTTCGATCCCCAGTACCAAAAAAAAAAAAGGTCCAAAAATAATACATGCTTGTTGTCTACCATTACCCCATCCGCCCTCCTTAGAATAAGATTCTAGCTTGGCACATGACTCCCTGGTATAAAGACTATATTGTCCACTTGACCACAGTCTGCCCCATGGGAAATAATCAAGGTGGTATAAACAATGTTTCTTCCCCCTTTCCCCCTCCCACTGGCTCAAATGTGGGTATGACAGCTGGAGCTTGAGAAGCCATCTTGGACCATGAGGTGAAAGCTGAATATTGAAGAAGTTAGAGCAACAATGTAAAAGGGAACTGGCTGACTGTGGAATGGCCCCACCTCCCTGAATGGCCCAGCCAGACTTTCTGTTAGGCAGTTAATTTGGATAACTGTTACAACAGGCCAAAGAGTATCCTAATTCAGTGATCCAGGGATCCAGCTGTTCACCACATCAAATACAAGGGTATTAAACTTGCAAAAAATGTGAGTCTTGCCATTATCTGCCCTATTCCTATCCTCAGGGAAAATGTCAACAAAAGCCCTAAGAAACCACTGTTCCCTGTCCAATGCACCCTCAGATATGTACCCTAAGTCACTCTCCAAGTAAGAATTCTTCCATATCCCCCAGATATAAATGTAAACCACAGAGCCTGGAGAACTCTTTGTGTGTGTGTGTGTGTGTGTGTGTGTGTGTGTGTGTGTGTGTGTGCGTAAGCACGCACACGTGTGCATGTGCGTGTGCATATGTGGTACTGGGGACTGAACCCAGGGCCTTCTCAATGAGCTACATCTCCAGCCCTTTTTTAATTTTTTTATTTTGAGACAGTGTCTTGCTAAGTCACTAAATTGCCCAGGCTGGGCTCAAACTTTCAGTCCTCTTGCCTCAGCCTCCCCAAGTGCTGGGATTACCACCACACCCAGCCTGTGGAACTCCTCAAGCAGCCACACTTGGCTCTCCTCATTAACCTCATTTCCAAAGCTAAGTACTGTATCATCTGACACTCATGGCAGATGTAAATGGGTAAGAAGAGCCTGTCATAAAAGCCGTGGTGGGCCGGGGATTCAACAAGCACAAGGTCCTGAGTTCAATCCCCGATGCAAAAAGAAAAAAAAAAAACTGGTGGTGACTCTCATGACCCATCTGAGGATGGAAATCAGCCTCTCAAGTTCCACTGCCACCTCCCATCCCCAGCTGCCCCCTCATCATTTGTGGCCCCAGACCTTCACCAGGTGTGTCTGAGCCCAGTGGCTCACGGGAAATGGCTTTGCACGACTGGGTCTGAAGATGTAGGCACCGGATGCCTGATCGCTCTGCTTGTCGCCCATGCTGGCATTGTACCTGTGACCAGAGCAGATGAGTCAGGGAAGGGCCTGGCTGTGCCCCACCCCACCTGGCTGACCTCTTACCAGAAGAAGGCCTGGCTCACAGGTAGCACTAGTTTCTGGTCTAGGACCTCGATCGTCCTCAAGAACCCTGTGTCAGGGTGGAACGTAGCTCGAAGGTACTGTGCAGGGATAGAGCCAGACATCACTGCCCAGGACCACAGTCAGCAGCAGCACTACCCCTCCCCGAACTCGGCACTCTACAGTCACCCTCAGCTCTCCACGCTTCTCACATTTGATCCTATTACAGATCCTGCATTGCCTCCTTCAGCCTCAGCCTCAGTCACTTCCCATCCTTCCAGGGCCTTACAGCCCTACAGTCACTCCACTCTGACCCCTTCACTCGGCTCAGTTCCTGTCTGCTCACCCCATGCCAGCCAGAGAGAGCTGTGGCACCTAAAATCAGTCACAGCATCTGCCAGCTGAGCGTGGTGGCCCATGCTCCTAATCTCAGGCAGGAGGATTGCTGTGAATTCAAGGCTGGGCTACATAGTGAGACCTTGTCTCAAAAAAACAAAAAAAGAAAAACGGTCATAGCCCCCATCCACTCCAGGTCAGGGCCAACTTGGGCACTGAACACAAAGCTACCACACCAGGACCCATGAGACTTTCAGGGGCCCCAAGGAAATGTTTTCCTTTCTTTTAGAATCATATAAAAAAAAAACTTGACTGGAATAATAATGAATATATTAAAATAAGATTTTCCTGGATTGTATTTATAACAATATCTTTTTTTTTTTTTGAAACAGAGGCTCACTATACAGTTCAGGCTGGCCTCAAACTCACTATGTATCCTAGACTGGCCTCGAGCTCACAGAAATCTTGCTGCCTCAGCTTCTCAAATGCTGGGATTACAAGCATGCACCACTACACTCAGCTAACATCATTTTATTTTTAATGGGAAAAGGGAGCTATTACCAGGTGTGGTGGCGCACACCTGTGATTCCAGCACTCAGGAGGCTGAGGCAGGAGGATTGCCATGAGTTCAAGACCAGCCTGTGCTACATAGTGAGTTCAAGGCCAGCCTGAACTACACAGCAAGACCCTCTCCTAAAAAGGGGGGGGGGGGCCGGCGGCGGCAGGGATTTAACTCAGTGGTTCCACCACCTGCCTCGCAAGCTCAAGGACCCAAGTTCAATCCCCAGTACCAAAAACAAAACAAACAAACAAAAAAAAGGCAGCCATCAAGGCAAAAGTGCTAGCATTAAGATAGTGTTTATTTTTAGAGGGGCAGGGGTCTGGTACTAGGGCATAAACCCAGGGCCTTATGCATGCCAGGTAAGCTCTATACCACTGAGCTACACCCCCAGGCCTTTATATCTTTATTTTGAGACAAGGTCTTGCTAAATTTCCCAGGCTGAGCTCGAACTCGCCATCCTCCTGTCTCAGCCTCCCAGAGTGCTGAGATTACGGGCTTGGACCACTATGCCCAGCTCCCGTAACAATTTTAATGCAACCCTGTCCCATTCATGGCTCCTTCAGAGTATGAGCTGAAGTCTTCTTCTTGGCCCCCAAGGCCCTCACGATCTGAGGGTTTTCAGCACACATCATTATAGCTAAATTTTGGAAGTAGCTTATATGTCCATCCACAGATGAATGGATACAGAAAAATGTGGTATTTACACACAATGGAGTACTACTCTGCCATAAAGAAGGATAAACTTGAGTCATTTATAGGAAAATGGATGCACCTTCAGACCATAGTGTTAAATGAACTAACTCAGACACACATCCTTAAATATCAAACGGCTTCTCTTATATGAGACAACCAAAATATAAATAAAGAGAAAAAAAAGACAGATAATAGGAAATACAGAGATAAATCTTTTGTAAAAAGGGAAGAGGACCAAGAGATGGAGGGAGGGGAGGAAGGGAAAAAAAAAAGAATTAAAATGTGTTATGTACATATACCAACTCCCCAGGATGGATATGATTATTATGTACTGTGAACATGTACTAATAAAAAGGTTTTTTAAAAACCTGAGGGTTTCTGTGTCTGTTATATTCTGCCTGCCTGGATCCCTCTTCCCAACATAGCTCCGTGGCTCCCTCTGTCCAGCACTTATTTCTTTACTGCGATGCTGGGGACAGAACCCAGGGCCTCATGCATGTTAGGCAATCACTGCACCACTGAGCTACCTCTCAGCTCTGGGTCCCAAGACAAATGCCACCTTATCTGAGGGCCCTCCCGGATAGCCCTCCGAAATCATGAGTCCCCTCCTGCCATCAGCTCTGACATGACAGCCACATATTACTCACAGCCACACTGGACCCTCACAACAGCCCCAGAAAGGACACTGAGGCTCAGATGAAGGTCACTTATCAGCTAGAGACA
The DNA here is from genome assembly GCF_000247695.1 of Heterocephalus glaber. Next base: position 293,967 of record NW_004624901.1, read on the forward strand.
CTCAATAAGGGAAGCAGCAACAGCAAGCCAGAGACCAGGGACCCCCGAGCAGGAGTCCATGTAGCCCACCATGACATTTCAAATCTGTCACAGAGGCAAGGAACAGATCAGTTAGAGCCTTACCTCATTTTTGATGGACAAAACAGGGGACCCAAACTTCTGGGGCCTGGGCTGCAGAAGTCTGGCTTGGGGCCTCCGGACAGGCATCCGGGTTATAGAGTAGATGCTGAAGCCCAGAGCAGGCACCGATGCTGGAAACAGGAGTTCTGGGTTGTCAGAGCTGGGAAGTTCTACCACCTTGGGTCAAGGGGAAGGGAAACTGAGTCAAGAAACTATAAGGACATACTGTGCCATTCATGAGCATCAGCCAGGTGTGGTGACACAGCCCTGTAAACCCAGGACTCAGGAGGGGGCAGGGGGGAGCACCATGAGTTTGAGATTAGCCTGGGCTACACAGTGATTTCAAGGCCAGCCTGGGCTGCATAGTGAGACCCTGTCTCAGACAGATAGATAAATAGACAGGTGATAGTTGGATGGATAGAAGATAGATAGATAGAGTGCTCGCTTCGGCAGCACATATACTAATATTAGATAGATAGATAGATAGATAGAAGGCATCAAACTTAGGGATGGTAAGAGTCCTGGGATAGGGAGAAGAAATCTGGGTTTTATTGAAGGAAGGTGTAAGATCCCAAGGAAAAGATTACAGAGAAAGTGGCTGGGATGCAGGTCAGTGCTAAGAGCTTGCCTCACATATACAAGGTCCTGGGTTCCAACCCCAGCGTAATAATAATAGTGTGCCAGGGCTGGTGGCACACACCTGTTATCTCACCACGTGGGAGGCTGAAGCAGGAGGATCACCATGACTTTAAGGCTAGCCTGGGCTACATAACAAGACCTTGTCTCAAAAAAAAAGCCAAAGATTTGGCTCAGTGGTTCCACTGCCTGCCTTGCAAGCGGAAGGACCAGAGTTCAATCCCCGGTACAAAAAAAAAAAAAAAAAGCCAAAAATAGTAATAATAACAATAACAATAATGATTGCAGAGGGCCAGGGATTTAGCTCAGTGGTTCCGCTGCCTGCCTCATAAGCACAAGGTCCAGAGTTTGATCCCCGGTACCAAAAAAAAAAAAACAAACAAATAATGACTGCACAGGTTTCTCAAGGTAGAAAACAATCCACAGGGATGGGGGGTACTGGGAGTCGGGGAGAAGTGAGGGAGGAAGTAGAACAGTTTTTTCTTCTTTCTAAATCTGGGAATCAAACCCAAGGCCTACCACTGAGCTACATCTCCAGCCCTAATTATTTATTTATTCATTTATTTATTGCTATTTTGAGATCAAGTCTCACTAAGTTGTCCAAACAGGACTTGAACTTTTGATCCTCCTGCCTCAGCTTCTCTCAGTGCTAGGATGACAGACCCACACCACCCCCAAGAAGAGATCCTTAAGGCACAGGAGTGAAGGAAAGATTTTTGGGTGAGAAAAAGGCTCAAAGGAGGGCTTCTGGGATGAATGCACTGCCCATAACAGTAAGAAAATTTCAGGGGTAGATATTTTAAAATCAGACCAATCAAAAAAAAAAAAAATCAGCTGGGTGTGAGATGCCTGTAATCCCAGCACTCTCAGGAGGCTGAGGCAGGAAGATCACCACAAGTTCAAGGCCAGCCTTGAATAATGAGTTCAAGACCCACCTGAACTATGTAGTAAGACTCTGTCTCCAAAGAAAAAAAAACCAGCTCAGTCATGGGAGGCAGATGTTCCCAAGGGGAGCAGATATTCAGTGGCAGAAGAGCCAGATATATAGAGCTGGAAGAGTCATTCTTGGGGAGGTGTCCATGAGAACAGGGAGAAAGACACACCATTGTAATACCAGCACTCTGCAAGGCTGAGGCAGGAGAATCATAAGTTTGGGCCTAGCCTGGGCCAGTTAAGTGACTTAGTGAGACCCTGTCTCAGAATAAAAAATTTTAAAAGGGCTGAAGATATAGCTCAGTGCAAAGGCCCTGGGCTCAAAGGAACAAGAGGAAAATGCCCAAGGGAAAGGTCTAAGGCAGGTGGTATTCACTGAGGGGGCTCACCTTGCTTGGCACAGTCTTATTGCTGGGGTCCTTTACGAGGAAAAGGCCTTCACTGACCGGCAGCCTCACCATCCAATCCACCTTCCGCCCCAGAGGGTTATAAACGGTGACTTGGAACTGGGGAGGGAGGTCAGGCAGGGGACAGGTCACAGCAGCCCTTCCCCACCCTACCCATCAGACGCACCAACGATCCAGGGGCAATCATGGCCTTGCAGGACAGACCACCCTTCATGGCCTGTCTCTGCCCCAGCTCCACCCTGCCCTGCATAATACAGCCCCAGAACGGGTCTCCAAAAAAATGTGCAACTACTGCTTCCAGGGTGCCTGGCCCAACCCTGCCTCCTCCTCACCTCGCCCCTCTACCTCACCCCAGTCCAGGCTCACGTGTGCAGATGTCTGGCTAAGGGGGCAGATGCTGATGTTGAGGTAGCGGCAGAACGAGAAGGACTCCTTAGAGCCGCTGAGTTTGGCCAGCGCGTTGCTCAGAAGAACCTGGAGAGGAGCGCAAGGGGACAGGTCTACTGCTGACCAGGTCCACACCTGGGTCTCTTCCCACCCCTGCAAAGCCACACCCTGCTGCCTTGACTCTGCCTCTCCCCTCTCTGTGCCCAGCCTCCTGCAAAACCCGCCTACTCTCCACCCCACTGCCTAGACCACGCCCTATACTGTACTCGGCTCCACCCTTCTCTCTCAGGCCTTGCCCCTCCCAGTCTCCGCCCCTCTCCCAAGGCTCATCCCCTTCCTTAACCCTCATTCTTCACTCTACCCCCGCTTCCTGCAAGCCCCGCCCCATGAGGCCTCCTAGCCTCCACCCCACCCTAGACCACGCCTTCTCCGCGGCCCCGCCCACCTCACAAGGCCCCCAGCCAGCTGCCAGCTGACGCGCGTAGTCGTTGGCCACGTGCTGCCGCGAGGTGCCACTGACCGCATCATGGTGCTGCAACACCGCCATCGCCTCATCTGCGGGCAGATGGAGGGAGTGGGGTCAGTGGTGTCTGCACAGAGCTCTCTGCCTCACCCCAAGAAGGAGAGAAAGGCCCGGTGCACACGTGCTGGACTCTGAAGCTCCAAGAGGGCCCTTCAGGAGATGGTCTAGGGATGCTTGTTGTCTTCAGCCCCACCCGGGCCCCCCAAGCCCGACACCTACTGAGGGGCGCGCTGTCTCCGTAGCCATAGGGTCCCACGTTGGCCGCTGGGCCCACCAGCGCCTCCAGCTGATTGCACACCTGAGGGGCACGAGGTAGGTGCACTGGGCCGCCTGGGTTGTCCCCTGAGCGATCCCTGGGTTGTCCTCTAGTCTAGCCCACCCACCTGCAGGAAGTTGTAGCTGAGGCGTTCGTAGCGCTTGAGGGCAGGCCTGCTAGAAAAATAGCCGGTCCAGAACATGTGGGGGCCGTCTGCGTAAGGGAAAAAGTCGTCCTCCTTCACAGACCTGGGGGAAGGGGGCGAGTGAGGAGAGCAGAGCAGCCCTGGAACAAGCCAGCCCCCTCTCACCCCTCCCCCGTTCCCCAGGCCCTTCAAATACCAGGTGAGGTTGGCTTTGTTCAGCTCCCAAAGGTAACAGGCAGGGGTGGAGTAGAGCACATGGACACGGCTCCCGTTTGCCTGCTGTTGGGAGGAGTCGTGTATGAGCCCGCAGGTGCACACGTCCTTATACACCCAAGCACACTCATTCGGACATTCCATAGGTTCACCTTCTCCGAATACTTTTTTTTTGGTTTATACTGAGGAAAGAATCCAGGGCCCTTTTTTTTTTTTTTGGTACAGGGGATCAAACTCTGGTCCTTGCGCTTGCGCAGCAGGCGGAGAAACCACTGAGCCAAATCCCCAGCCCCCTATTCTGTTTTTTAATTTGAGACAGGGTCTCACTAAGTCACCAAGCTACCCAGGATGGGCTCCAACTTGCTATCCTCTTCCTTCAGCTTCCCAAGTGCTGGATTACAGGTATGCACCAACACACCCAGCAGGACTACATTCCTTTAAGGGCATACACACATACATAGACATAGTCCGCCCTCTGTGTCCTTGGGAGAGTGGTTCTGAGACCCAGGAGTCCAAATCTTCAAATGCTCAAACCCCTCATAAATGCATAGTATCCCACGGTCCCGAGTTCAATCCCTGGTTCCAAAAAATAAAAGAAAATCCATAGTATTTCTGGCTGGGCCTGGTGGCACACGTCTGTGATCCCAGCACTTGGGAGGCTGAGGCAGGAGGATGGTCACAAGTTCGAGGCCTGCCTGGGCTACATAACAAGACCCTGTCTCCAAAAAACAAAGAAAAATGCATAGTTTTTCCATATAATCTATGCAAATCCTTCTGTATACAGTACTGTACTCTAATACCTAATGCTGGGTAAATGTTATGCAAATAAGTATTGTATTGTTTAGGGGGAAATGACAAGGAAAAAATCTGTTCCTATCTAGTACCCAGGCAGTTTTTCTCTGAATTTTTTTTTTTTTGGTACCAGGGATCAAACTCAGGTCCTTGCGCTTGCAAGGCAGGCAACAGAACCACTGAGCTAAATCTCCGGCCCCTCTCTTAATATTTTTAATCTGTGATTGGCTGAGTCTGTGGGCGTGAAACACAGGGATATGGAGGGCCACTGTACATACACAGTCACATACACAGACACACAAAGCACCACAGCAATCAGTCAGTTCTTCAACATGCTCAGGATCATGACCACTCTAGCACCAGAGGCCAGCTCCCTTCTTTTTTTTTCTGGTGGGTATAAAACCCAGGTTCTTGTGCATGCTAGGCAAGTGCTTTACCACCAAACTGTGTCCTCAGTCCACAGCTATTGTCTTAAAGAACAACCCAGGTGTGGTGGTACATACCTGTAACCCCAGCACTCAGGAGGCTGAGGCAGGATGGCCACGAGTTCAAGGCTAGTCTGGGCTACATAGTGAATTCAGTCAGCCTGAAGTACATAGCAAGACTCTGTCTCAAAAAACTTTTTTTAAAAAGGTACAGAAAGTTTTCAGCCACAAAGAGGACTGGAGGTGTAGTTCTGTAGTAGATCACTTGCCTAGCAGGCACAAGGCCCTGGCTACCATTCCCAGCACCACAAATAATAATAATAAAACAACCACAAAGATGCATCACCTTCCAGCCACTGATCAATGCAAACAAATAACTCATTAAACTCTCATTAATTACCCTGTGAGATGAAGACCACCATTCTTCTCTTTTTTGGGGGGGGTACTGGAGATCAAACTCGGGCCCTTCCACTCTTGAGGCAGGCACCAGAACCACCACTGAGCTAAATTCCGGGGCCCCCTTCCCATTTTAAATAAGAAAAGTAAAATAAGAAAATCCCCCCACTGGGGGCGGGGATTTAGCTCAGTGGTGCCACCGCCTGCCTCGCTAGCGCAAGGTCCTGAGTCCAATCCCCGGTACCAAAAAAAAAAAGTAAGGCACTGAGTGCCTAGGAACATTTCTCAAAGTCACAGAATAGTAAGTGACAGAGCCAAACTCAATTTCCAGAGTTTGTAAAATGAATTCGGCAGAGGAGTAGTCAGTGGCAGAAGAGCCAGATGGTGACCTCACAACAGTCCAGGGATATGAGATTTTCACGGGGAACAAGGTGCTGGAGGCAGGGGCTAAGGAGGACAGGGCACTCAGTGAAAGTTCCCGAGAGCTGTTTTGCTGAAACAGCAGTGCAGAGAGTGACTGGGAGGTGACGGTGTAGGGACTGCACAGATAGTGAGGACACAATAGATAGGACAGGGTTCTGAGATGGAAGAGAGAAGACAAGCCCCCATGTTGATGGGAAGGAGTGACTGCTGGTGCACACAGCCACCACAGCTGGCCACCTGCAGGGACACCAGCACATCTGGGGTAGGTAGAATAATGGTCACTCAAAGATGATGATGTACTAATTGATCCCCAGAACATGTGACAAACTTAGGCAACATGTCAAAGGGGAACTAAGGTTGCAGATGGAATTGAGGCTGCTAATCAGCTGACCTAAAGATAGAGATTATCCTGGATTATCCCAAAAGCCAAGCATCAAGAGTCTAAAACCGGAAAAGGAAGCTGGGGGTGCAGGTCAGTGGTATGAGGCCCTGGGTTCCATCCCCAGTACTGAAAAAAAAAAAAAAAGGAAGTGGGATTATGTGGAGTCTGCTAGCTAACTGGAGTTTTTTTCCAGACCACTTTGTTCAGTGTTGGTTTTGGGGGTCTTTCTGAAACAAATCACATCCTCTGGTGTCTTGTTGGTGCTTGA
>NW_004624901.1:301732-491778 GCF_000247695.1 Heterocephalus glaber
TTTTTTCTGGGAAAAAAAAAAAAAAAAAGGAAGTGGGGGATAAACCTGAAAGAGGGAAGCAGAAGAGGGCAAAATAAAAGAGATGTGGTTATGGAAGCAAAGTCAGAGAGCTACTGTGTGGCTCACTTTGGAGACAGACAGACCCATGGGCTGAAGAATCTGGCCATCTCTAAAAGCTGGAAAAGTAAGGAAATATATTCTCTCCTGGCCCTGCCAAAGCATCTGTTCTTGGGCCTGGGATTTAGCTCAGTGGTTGCGTCGCCTGCTGCGCAAGCGCAAGGACCCAAGTTCGATCCCCGGTACCAAAAATAAATAAAAATAAATAAATAAATAAAATCTGTTCTTGCCCAATGATACCCATGCCATTCTGACCTCGGACACCCATATAGTTCTGACCTTCAGAACTGTAAGACCCTGTATTTCTATTTTGTTTCATTTTTGTTTTGCTTTTGAGGAAGGGTCTCACTATGTAGTTTAGGCTGGCCTTGAACTCACTATGTAGCCCAGACTGGCCTTGAACGCTCAGCAATCCTCCTGCTCCAGCCTCCTGAGCACTGAGATTATAGGCATGTGGCACCCTGCCCACATATTTCTGGTTTTTTTGTTTTTGTTTTTGTTTTTGGTACCGGGGATGAACTTGAGTCCTTGCACTTGCACAGCAGGCAGCAAAACCACTGAGCTAAATCCCCTGTCCTGTATTTCTGTTTTTTCAAACTGCTAAGATTGTGGTCATTCGTCACATAGAATAGCAACAACAACAAAAAAGACAGCACCCACCTATGGACATGGCCCAAGCTGCAGGGACACAGCATACACACCGCTATAGTTTGGGTCTGGAATGACTCTGAAAGGCCCATGTGTTAAGGCTTGATGCTACTGGGCATGGGGGAAGCTTTAAGAGCAGACCCCACCGGGAGGTCTCTAGGTTGTTGGAAGCCTGTGGGATAGAAGGATCCTGGCCCCTTTCTCTTCCTGTCTCTCATTCCCTGGCCACAGAGGCATCAGTTTTGCTCCACCTCTTTCTCCACCAGGATTAGCCGCCTCACCACATGCCTCAAAGCAATGGAGCCAAAAGATCACCGACAGACTTTCTACTGATGATCTCAGGTATCTGTTCTAGTGACAGAAAGCTGATTAACAGACTTCTGCAACACAGGTCCCACAGGACAGGTACACTGACCTGCATGTTGACCAGCTGGATGAGCTTGTCGAGGTTCTTGAACCACATGTTGGCGTTCTCATATTGGAAGTCCGAACCCATAGTCATCACTGTGTGGTTGGTGCGGTAGGACTGGCCCTGCAGGATGAAGGAATCCTCAGGCCGGGGTGTCCTGGATCACTCATGGCCATCTGTGTCTGTGTGTATGCGGTCAAGAATTCATGTGGGGATTGCAGAGTGTGGTGCATGCCCTGTAACCCCAGCACTCAGGAGGCTGAGGCAGCAGGATGGCCACGAGTTCAAGGCCAGTCTGAACTACATAATGAGACATAGTCTCAAAAAAAAAACAAAAAAAACAAATGGGGCCATGGCACATCAGAGCACCGGGACACAAATAAAAATAGCCAGTTTTGAGTTTTCTTGGACCCATACACAGATCAAGGCACTGTGTCATGCTGTCACATGCACGGTTTTTGTTTTGTTTAGTTTTTGAACTAAACAAACCTAGGGCCTGCCCACTGAGCTACATTCTCAGCCATTTTTTATTGTTTATTTTGAGACATAGTCTTGCTAATTTTTGATCCTCCCACCTCAGCCTCCTAGAATGCTAGGACTATAGGCATGTACCACCACACCCAGCAAAATGCACACCTCTAATGAAGGACCACCCTAAGTCCGAGAGGGGGCATCATGATGGGGAATGGGACGTATCATTGAGCACACTTTCTCATACCCCTGGGAGGCACCTCCCAGGTTGTGGAAGGGCCTGAAGATTCTGGACATCAAGGTTACCTGGGCAGTGGCCAGCTTCAGAAAGTAGCTGACCAGCTCCTTGGCGTTGTACTCAGGACTGCGGGGGTCGTCTACCACAGGCTGGTCAGCGCACAGTACATCCCAGCAGAGCCCCTCTGGCGGGTTATAATTGTTGGGGAGCACACCTGGAGGCCACACCAAGCTCAGAGGATGCCCAGAGCCCCAGACCTACCCTGAGGTCCAAACCTGCCCTGCCCCAACCAGAATGGTCTTCAGAATTTTCGAGGCCTACCACAAAAGGCAAATGCAGAGCCCTGCTCACAAATGATCAAGAATTTTAAGATAGTGACAGTGGATCATTAAACCACCCCCTCACCAGTGAATAGGTCGGCAGTGGGGGCCCTCAGGCTGGCGCTAGCCCTCCACACCTGCTCCATCTCTCGTCTCTCCTTCCGCACCAGTTTATCTTGATAATCGAGGCGCCCAAAGAAGAAGCCGTCAAAGCCCATCTGGAGGTGAAGCAGAGGGCGCCTCTCAACGTCATGCTCCCCTGCTTGGGAAGTCAGAGCCCATGGTCCTGTGGGACCCAAGTGTCATGTGGTCCATGATGGTACCATAGTGGTCAGGGCACAGGTAGAAAGTAGGGCTGATACCAGGGAGCTCTCCAGTTTATTTCAGAGCTTGGGAATGGTCGGAAGGCACCCAGCAAGAGGAGGGAAGGTGGAAAGCCAGGACTCACCTTCCCCTGCCCAGGTAGGTCAAAGTGGAAAGGAGGCAGCCTGAGGATAGGTGAGCACACATAATACAGCTGGTTTTAAAGCCAGATAGTGGGTAGAGGGGGAGGAAGGGAATTGAAATGTATTTTGTACATGTACCAATCCCCTACAGTAAGTGTAATCATTATGTACTGCAAACATGTACTAATAAAAGTGGATAAATAAATAAGATCAGGAACAAGAGAAAAAATAAACCCAAATAAGGAGCCAGGCGTGGTAGTACACTCCTATAATTCCACCACTCAGGAGGCAGAGGAAGGAGGATTGCTGCAAATTTGAAGACACCCTGGGCTACATGAGTTCAAGGCCAGTATGAACTACAAAGCAGTATGAACTACATACCTGTTTCTAAACAAATAAACAAACCCAAATAAGGGACTGGGGTGCAGCTGAGTGGTAGAGTTCTTGCCTAATATCCACAGACCCTAGGCTCTATCCCCAGCACCAAAAAGGAAGCAAGGGCTGGGCCAGGCATGGTGGTACACACCTTTAATCCCAACACTCAGAGATTGAGACAGGAGGATCTCCTCAAGTTTGAGGCCAGCCTGGACTACACAGTGAGATCAAGGAATGGCCTGAACTACACAACAAGACCCTGTCTCAAAAAAAAAAAAAAAATGAGGAAGCAAGGTAGCCATCTACCTGCAGCCCAGCTGGAGGACTCAAGATTCTAGCAAGGAGCAAGGCAGGAAGGAGCCAGCTGCAGAAGGAGGCTCCTTAGGCCGCAGCCAAAAGGAAGGACTCTCAGAATTCAGCTTTCCCCCAAGGGAAGGACCAGCAGTCCCTGGTCTGGTTCCAGTGAGACTGCAGAGAAGGGGCAGGCCTTGAGTGACCAAGGGAGCAGTCAGTGCAAGCGAAAGGGTGGGTTTGAGAGAGGTCAGGGTAGCACCTGGGCAAACAGCGAGGCCTGTTCCCTGGAGTGGCCAAAGGGGTCGATGTGCCAGGCCACACGGGGGCGCCCATCATTGCCAAATGTGTCCTCCAGAAAGCGAAGCCCAAGTGTCATCTGATCCACAATGGCACCATAGTGGGTAGCTGCCTCATCATTCATCACCCAGCCACCATTGGCAAACTCCAGGCGCCCTGAACAAGGAGAGGCAAAGCAGGTTGTTTGGAGTGGGGCTGAGTAAGAGATGCAGTGGAGGAGAAGGCCTGGCAACTCAAAGCCTGGAAAAAAGAGGGGTTCAGATTTGTCAAAGGGCCTGGTGCAGGGCAGGCTCCCCGGAGGAGCCACTGTAGGTAGAGACTAACAGGATGCACAGTTCTCCAGATTCCAAGCCACTGGGGCCCCAAGTCTGCACACCCTCTCTACATGGCCAGATAAAATCTCCCAAGCCTGTCCGCAGCAACACAAACTGGGCTGGGCTTCCTCTTTTCACTTCCCCAGGACAGGCTCACCCTGGTGCACCAGGTTCCGAACAATTTCCTGTGTTGCATTCGTCTGCTCATGCCACCAACGGGAGAAGAAAGCCATCTCCACATAGATGAAGCGGCGGGTGGGCTCTGCCAACAAGGCTGAGATGACAGAGTCTAGGATGTACTGCACGCCTGCATGTTGGACATCATTCTCAACTGTAGACACAGAGACACAGGCAGTCAGGAGCTAGCGGGAACCCAAGCTATGCACTACCCCCACCCTAAGGTCCAGGGCCTAGAAGGACAGAGGGGAGACACAGAGTGGTAGGTACAATCAGGTGCCAGTCCCCACCCTCTACTCACTCCCATAATAGTACTGGTCCACTGTCTTGAGCCAGCCAACATCATCATGTGTGTGGGCCACCAGGTGCACGTTCAGCATGTCTGGCTGTACTACAGGACATGTCTGTACAGGGACCCAAAAACACACACATTGCTGGTAACCTAACTCCAGTGTCCTGCAGCTGAAGGGCAGGCCTCTAGGTGGGCAGGGAGTAGGAGAAGCACAGGACAATCCTTGACCTTGAAGTGACTCAGAGGGGCACAGAAGCTATGACCTCAGTTATGTGCGGAGCACTCCTTGGCCTCCCAAGCAGGTGACACACATAGCTCTGCTCCCACTGCATGGGGCCCCACCAGGCGGCTCCCATTCCCACTCAGGGGAAATAATCAGAGTAGTAGCTGCCGTCTAGTAAGCATCTGAATATGGCAGACAGCCACTCTGGTGCATGGGGCACTTTTTTTCCCTAGTTTTCAGTTCAGGGCACTAAAGTCAAGAAAAGGTGGTGACTTTCGAAAGGAGACCAGTAGGAGCTGGAGAGCTAGGCTGAACCCCAGGCGAGTGGACTCCATTGCCCAGCTCAGCCGGCTCCTTACCATCTCCCCAGCCCTATGGTCCCACAATTAAATGTACGCAAAGTCCAAGCCTGCGACCCGGTGACACGGAGTGGGGGGTAGGGAATCAGCTGTAGCCTCATCCTCTGAGGCGCCGCCAGTGCCCCCAGTGATTCAGAGCACGCCCTGGGCCACCCTGTCGTTTGTCTGCATATCAGAACCCCCTCACGCCTCCGCCCAGCCTCAGGTCCCCTGCTACCCTAGGGTGCTCCTGCCCGCGGGCGACTCACCTCGTATCCAGCGGCCCGAGCGCCAGGCGTCGCCAGCAACAACAAAAAGAGAAAAGAGACGGACGAGAGCGGTGGGCTCAGGGCGCAGGAGCTCATCCGGCGCCCCATGGAGCCCCAGAGGGGGCCAGGGCCGACCCCTAAAAGTGGCGCGTAGACGCCCATGGCTCAGCTACCACCGCTGCCTCCAGAGAGTTCCTGGGTACTGCTAAGGCGGGGCGGATGCTCCGCCCCTAGAATATGGCCTGGCCAATCGGCGCTGGAGGGGCGGGGCTGGAGGGCCAGGCTCGTGACCGGGTTTAAACTGTTGCCGGGGCACCACTGTGGTTCTTGGAGTTTAGGAACAGGATAGTTGTCCGCCCTTGGCGGGAGGCACCTTTAACATATATCCATGGTGCTTTGGAGTGCTTTTGGCCGAGTGGGAAGAAAGGAGTCAACTTTTTCTACAGACACTATGTCTTCCTAGGAGATGAAACATGTGGAATGGGGGGGGGGGCCTAAGGTGTCCCGTGGAGCTTCAGAACTGGGGTCCTGGAGGCACCTAACCAGGCTAAAAGTAGGGATCCTATTCTGTCCTGCGGGAGCTGGGACACTGGGCACACAAACTGCCCTTGGGAGCCGGACGTGGTGGTGCACACCTGTAATCCCAGCACCTGGGAGGCAAAGGCTGGAAGATTGCAGCGAGTTCAAGGCCAGCCTGGGCTACATAGCAAATTCAAACCAAGTCTTAATTACATAGTGAGACCCTCCCACAAAAAACAAACAAACGAACAAACAAGCAAAAACTGCCCCTGGAATGCCAGGGATGAGAGGCACCCAGCCTGGCTGGGATGAACCCCTGGATCTTCCAGTACGGAGGGAGAGCCTGATAGGTGGGTAAGACTGAGTCTTTCACACCCTTCCAATTCCTACCAGTCCATTCAGTTTGCAGACATCATGTCTCTAATAAGAAAATCAAGCCTGGTGTGGTAACACCTGAAATCCCAGAAGCAGGAGAATCAAGTTTGAGCCCCGTCTAGGAAAGTTAGCAGCTTATCAAGACCCTGTCTCAAAATAAGAAATATAAAAAAGGGCTAGGAATGTACCTCACTGAGAAGACTCAGATGAATCCCCAGTACCGACAAAAAAAAAAAACAATCCAAAGCCCAGACTCCTTAGGTCCGCAGGGCCACCTGCTGACTTACTGGAGGGCAGAAATCACTGTCCTGTTAAAGACTTAAAGGAAAGCAAGTTTTTTTCAGTCTTGAGTGGCCCGCCCCCCCATCACTGTTCTCCCCCCTGTAGCTGTTAACTCCTTGTTCTGGTACAGATAAAATGGGCAAGTATGTCCTGTAAACAAAGTTTATGTCATCTTGTTCTCACAAGATTCATAAGGCTGGGCTGGTGATTTAGCTCAGCGGATCTGTCACCTGCCTTGCAAGTGCAAGGTCCCGAGTTTGATCCCCAGTACAAAAAAAAAAAAATCATAAGGCTATGTATTCCTTCAACGCTAAGTTGTTAATTGCTTTTAATTGCTTTGTCTTGCTTCGGTAACCTTGCTGCCCCTCCCCCCAGTCTCTCATCACTAGAAAGACCACCCCCCTTCGACCAAATGTATAAAAACTGGAGCCTTGGGCCAGGGATTTAGCTCAGTGGTTTGGCCGCCTGCCTCACAAGCTCAAAGACCCGAGTTCAATCCCCAGTACCAAAAAAATAAAAAAATAAAAAATAAATAAAAACTGGAGCCTAGGAGCAGGGGATTTAGCTCAGTGGTGCCATTCTTGCCTCACAAGCACAAAGTCCTAGGTTCAATCCTCGGTACTGAAGGCAAAAAAACAAACTGGGTCCTTTCCTTTGTTCTGGGCTCAACCTTTGGACAGGAGTCCCTTGGGCTGGTGTTCACCTAAAATAAACATCCTCCTGTATCACTCATTGGTCTTTTCTGTCTCTTAAAATCCTGAAACACTCTCCCTGACACCTAACCTAAGGCACGAGGCTTGTGAAATAAGGAAGTGAATCCCCAGAACATTCCAGATAGTGCCCCTACCATATGATCAGAGTGGCTGGAGCCCTTCCCCACCAGGCAGAGCATCCCATGAACAGAACACAGCAGTCACAGGGGAAGCCAGAAGGAAAAATTTTATTATCAACTGGTTTCCACAAGAAAACAAGTGGATAAACCTAGACACATGACCAGCATCTCCCCCAGCAGCAGGCAGGGTAGGAAGGCCTAAGGTTTTCTGTCTATGCTCCAGCAGAAGTGGGACCCCAGTGAAAGGGCCCTGTTCCTTCCATCAGCTGGGGGCCCTGAGGTCCCCATGGCCCTGAGACCATTCAGGCAAGTCCAGCCCTGAAGCTGAGGGTGGGAGGTTGAGCAGCCAAAGGCCAGGCCAGGAAGGAGGTGGACAAAGGGGCTCAGGATCCACACCTCCAGGCTGACATCACCAGGGGGGCGTCATGGGCTGTGGATTCTGCAGATAGGACATCACCACAGCGGAGATGGACAGCCTGAGACAGGAGAGAGGTGTCAGTGCCAGACAAAGGTATAGCCCCCTCCCTTTCCAACTCCTCCTTCTCTAAGCCAAGCCTCACATGAAGCTACTCATCATCTGCTTGGTGTCCTCCGAGCTCCTGGAGTTGGCAAAGCTGATGAAGGAGCAGTAGACAGCGACCCAAGCACACCACTTCAGCTGAGTAAACATGGATGAATGGATGAGGCCAGTGAGGCATGACAAGGAGCCCCTGAAAGCCACACTCCCAGGCACTAAATCCTGCCCAATGATTCTCCTTGCACACCTCAGACCTGCCCAAAGGTGCCCCCTAGTGCTACCCCTTCATAGCCTGCTCCTGGTACCCGATTTCTGGTCCTAGTGACTAACTTCCATCTCTCAGACCCCATTATGGCCCCTGAGGCTAAAGACCAGCTTTAGAAATTTCCATATGGTGCCAGGTGTGGTGGCGCAAGGCTGTCAACCCAGCTTTGGGGAGGCTGAGGCAGGAGGGTCGCCATGAGTTAGAGACCAGCTTGGGCTACATAAAATGTGCGTTCAATGCCAGCCTGAACTACAGTGAGACCCTATAAGCAAAAAAAAAAACAACCAAGAAAAAGAAATTCCCACACGCTAAGGACCCAGCGCTTTTTCTACTAGTCCCCTCCAAGTTGCTTCACAGCCTGGATTCCAGCTCAGACTGACTCCTCAGGGACCGACCGCCCTGGACCCCAGCTCCTCCCACCTTAAGGTTTTCTCCGCCAAAGTAACCCCGTCCCGCCCCGCCGCCAACACCAGCGGGTCCCTCCTCGGTTCGGCCCCATTCCCAGGAGGAGCTACACCCACGGTCACTCAGCCCCGCCTACCTTAAGCATGAGCCCGCACATGCTGAAGATCATTCCCAGCAGGTTCATGTAGTCCGGCGTCGGGTCATCCAAGGCCGGGTTACACTCGCTTGGCGGGGGCTTGTACCTATGACAGGCTCAAGGGTCAGGGACGATCGAGCCTCGCCCCCGTGATAGACAAGCGCTTCCCTAGGCCTAACCCACACCCACAAACCGAGTCCTGTTGCCTTGCCGCTGGGATCCTCACCTCAGCACTTTGTTGGGCCTGCGAGGGTCCGACATATTGTTCGTGGACATAGCGAGTCGAAAACCGGGTCGCGCTTTTCCGCTGGGGGAACAGCAGCTTCCGTTGTGGGCATGGAGGGTAACTTTCAGAGTAACACCTGCTGCCCTCACACTTCCGTTCCTAAAGACGAAGGCCAAAACTAACCCCACCCAGACAATGAGAAGAAGCAAAAAAACGAAAATCTCAAAAATAGGGAGTGAGGGGAAAAAACTGAAAAAGGTTTTTCGATTTTCCCAACGCTGTCATCAAAATGCTAAAATTTTGAACCCGACACGAGAAGACGGAAATAGATCGTAGGGGACAATAATAAGATTACGCCCAAGCGTGGTTTTGGAAGGCTCCAAAGCCTCTGTGCAGACGGATTCACGGAAAGCGGCGAGGAGCAGGACCGGGAGCCATGGCTTTCCCCGAGCCAAAGCCTCGGGCACCTGAGCTGCCGCAGAAACTGCTGAAGACGCTGGACTGCGGGCAAGGGGCTGTGCGCGCCGTGCGGTTTAATGGTGAGCGCCCATGTCTTCATCCTCGACCCTCCCAGTCCCGAGGCCGGCTGTCCGGTAACCCCCGCCCGGTGTCTCCCAGTGGACGGCAACTATTGCCTGACATGTGGCAGCGACAAGACGCTGAAGCTGTGGAACCCACTGCGGGGGACGCTGCTCCGCACTTACAGCGGCCACGGCTACGAGGTTCTGGACGCAGCCGGGTGAGCCGGGATCCGGGCCAGCCAGGGGGCGCTGAGGCCAGGATCAGAGGCCGACATTGATCTTCTGCCCCCTGCCCTCCAGCTCCTTTGACAACAGCAGTCTCTGCTCGGGCGGCGGGGACAAGGCTGTGGTACTGTGGGATGTGGCATCTGGGCAGGTCGTGCGCAAATTCCGGGGCCACGCCGGGGTAAGTGTGGGCCAGGGGACTTCACTGCGGAGCGCATGGTGGGGACCTGTGGGAGCACACTGGTGGCACCAGGAACGTCCGCCGTCCCCCTTTCCTGCCCTCTGGAGTGGACAGAAGCAGCAGCAAAGCCCTGTCCTTGAAGTTCCCCCAGATCTTTTGCTCTCTCCTAATCGGACCAAGTGTCCAGCACTGCGAATCCTGCATGTATCCCAATCCCAAAAAATCCAGCCTCTGAGTGGCAATTCTTGTTTCTCAGAAAGTGAACACAGTGCAGTTTAATGAAGAGGCCACAGTCATCCTGTCTGGTGAGTTTGGGGCCTGGGTAGGAGATCCCAGGGTGCTGCCCTAGGGACCCAAACCTCACCTACATGCTGGCCGCACAGGCTCTATTGACTCCAGCATCCGATGCTGGGACTGCCGCTCTCGGAGGCCTGAGCCAGTGCAGACATTGGATGAAGCCAGGGATGGAGTGTCTAGCGTGAAGGTGTCTGACCATGAGGTTCTTTCAGGGTAAGTGGAACCCAGACCTTGTCCCTAGCTACTGGATATTGCAGCTACCCCTGAACTTAGATTAGAAATCTACTCTCTAGGCTCTTGATGTAGCCCAATGATATAGCACCTGCCTAGGATGTACAAGGCCCTGTGTTCTGTCCCCAGCACTACTCAAAAGAAAGAAAAAATTCCAGGCATGGTAGAACATGCCTGTAATCCCAGGACTCTGGGGGGCTGAGGCAGGAGGATTGCAACTTTGAGCCTAACCTGGACAACATAGTAAGACCCTGTCACAAAATAAAGGGTTGAGAACAGAGCTCAGTGCAAAGGCCCTGAGTTCCACTTCCAGTATTACACACACAAAGAGCTACTCTTCTTACCAGCATTCACAAGGCCCTACAGTCTGGTCCCTCCTGGCTTTCAGCCATTATTCATTCGTGGGCCTCATTTCTGCTGAATATGTCAAGCATACACCTACCTCAGAACCTTTGCTCTTGCTCTTCCTCTGCCAGGACTGCCCCTCTACTTCTTCAAAGTGTTTTTGAGCAAACACACTACCAAATACTTTCTTAGTTGATAGGCATATGCCTGTGAACAAAATAGGAATCTCTGGCTGTATAGGGTTGTTCTACTTCAGAACAGCCCACATGTTACTACAGCTCAAGAGCATACCATTTTCACCAACTGAGGAATTTGGACTGCCCAACCATTGTACCTGACCATTACTTCTTTCAAAACACACAGGGCTGGGGACTTAGCTCAGTAGTCCTGCCGCCTGCCTCGAAAGCACAAGGTCCAGAGTTCAATCCCTGGCACCAAAAAAAAAAAAAAAAAAATACACACAGGCACATTTTTTTTTTTAAATTTTTGATCAGGAATAGTGGTGCATACCTGTAATCCTAGTACTCAGGAGGCTGAGGCAAGAGGATCACCATGAATTTGAGGCCAACCTGGGCTACATATTGAGACCCTATGTCAGAACACCAAAAAGTAAAAAATAATTTTTTGGCAATTATTAGGGATTGAACCCAGGGCTTCATACACGCTGGAGTACACCCCACTGAGCAACATCCCCATTCCTTTTTTTGAGTGAGGTTCTTGCTAAGTTGCCCAGGCTGGCTTCAAACTTCAAAGTTTCCTGCCTCAGCATCCTCAGTAGCTAGGATTACTCGTGTGCTCACCTAGCTAAAGGTCTTTTTATCCCCCAGTGCTGAGAATCGAACCTAGGGCCTTCACACACAGCTATTTGTGTGTGTGTCTTTTTGAGACAGGGACTCACTATATAGTCCAGGCTGGCCTGGAATTCACAGCAATCCTCCTGCTCAGCCTCCCAAGTGCTAGGATGACAGGTATGCACTACACCCAGCTCATAGCCCTTTTATTAGGTGTGTTTGGGACACAGCCAAGAACCACCCAGCCCGGATCCCTGCGGAAAATCAGATAATCAGTAAGACAAATGCCAGAGCCGAGGATGGTAGCATAAGCAGCATGGGTAGAGGGTCAAAGGGCTTGCAGGGGCTGTGAGTCTTGGAAATCGAGGGAGATTAGATGGGCCCCTGGGCCTGAATTTCAAGGCCAGTGGCCCAGTCCCACTCCTACATGGGAAGAGCAGGGCCCCCTTGAGCAAGGAGGGCCCAGGATCACAGAGGCTACGGGTGCTCAAACTGGACCTGCCCTCCCTACAGCTCCGTGGATGGCCGCGTAAGGCGCTATGACCTGAGGATGGGCCAGCTCTTCTCGGACTACGTGGGCAGTGAGTGTGGCTGGGTACAGGCCAGGGTTGAGAGTGGGGTGTCCAGGAGCACCCTGGCCTCACCACCTGCCATCCTCTGACCCCAGGCCCCATCACCTGCACCTGCTTCAGCCGTGATGGCCAGTGCATCCTCGTGTCCAGCCTGGACTCCACACTTCGGCTTCTGGACAAGGACACTGGGGAGCTGCTGGGCGAGTGAGTACCCATGATCAACCTTGGTCCCCTCCCTTCCCTGTCACCCCTGGGCAGGACCAGGCCCCGACACAGCCCTCTCACCCAGGTACACAGGCCACAAGAACGAGGAGTATAAGCTGGACTGCAGCCTCAGCGAGCGTGACACACATGTGGTCAGCTGCTCTGAGAACGGGAAGGTGTTTTTCTGGGACTTGGTGGAGGTGAGCCTGGCCCAGCCCTGTCACACCTGGGTCAGAAAAGAGGGAGCAAAAACAGCAGGAAAGGGATCTGGGTGAAGGGAACAGCACATACTAAGGTACAGAGGCATGAAAGGACTTTGGAAGGTGGCACAGCAGGATCCAGGTCAGACAAGGCCTCAAGTACCAGGCTGAGGCCCTGGGACCCCTGGGTAAGGGGACTTGAGGCTGTTCATGAAACCTAAACTTCCTCTGAGTGTCCTCATATGTGGTCTCAAGCCCCAAGCCCTGTCCTTGACAATGTCCCAGCTGCAGAGACCTTGCTGGGGTTCAGCCCGTGGAATTAAGTTCCCTAAAAGGATGAATATGGGAGCACGGAGTCTTGAAGCATTGGCTTCTGTTCTGGGAACTGTGACAGCAAGGATGTTCTAGTTGTTCCCTTTGGGCCCCTAGTCCAGGAGGGAGAGCACTTGAAGGGACAGTTACAGAGTGCAGAGAGGAAGGAACTAACAGGTTACAAGGGAAGTGAGTCATCAGGACTGCCATGGGCCTGGAGCCCATGCAGTGGCAGGGAATTGGGGAACAAGACCCATGAAGAGAGAACTGCAGGCTCTGGACACTGCCCAGAGCATCTGCTGATGAGAGAGAAGCCCTAGCATCTGAGGATGGAGCTACTAAGCAGCTCCCTTAAGGCAGATGTGGTCACAGGGCCCAGGAGGCCAGCAGAGCTAGTGGCTGAAAGTTGGGGGAAAGGCAACAGAGGGCCTCAACCAGGTCTGAGGAAAGGGACAGCCAAGCCACTGATCACCACCCCATGCCTGCTCCACAGGGTTCCCTGACACTGGTACTGCCCGTGGGCCGCAGCGTGGTCCAGTCACTGGCCTTCCACCCCCACGAGCCCTGCCTACTCACCACCATAGGGGGCAGTGTGCAGTGCTGGCGGGAAGAGACCTATGAGCCTGAGGGGGCAGCAGGCTGAAGCCATGGACCCCCACCGGGCCTGAGGACGAAGAGCAACTGCAGCGGACCCAGGACTACAGAGGACCGTTTATTCCAGAGACACTGCTGATGCCGGGGGGACACACACAGGTGGTGCCCTAATAAATACAGGAGGGAGGGGCCGGGGATTTAGCTCAGTGGCACTTCACCTGCCTCACAAGCTCAAGATCCTGAGTTCGACCCCCCCAGTACCAGAAAAAAAAATAAAATAAAAAAAATAGAGGGGGAGGCCCCCAGGGCCCAGCTGCTCAGTCCTCATTCTTCTCACTTGTGAAGGCATCTGCTTTCTGAGCAAAAGTTTCAGCCACCAGTAGGGGAAAGACCAGGGAGGCATCAGCATACACCTGTGAGGGAATCCAGGTAAGGCACATGACCCATAGCCAGGAGGCCCTGCCCCCCACCCAGCCAGCCTCTCACCTTGACCGGCTGTGCATCCATCCGGATCTTGCCCCAGGAGACAGCCTCATCTGGTCGGGCACCCGAATCCGAGCCATCAAATTCCTGGGCCGTGTTGATGTAGACGGCATAGTCGGCCCCATTGCGCTGCAATGAAGGACAAGGTGGGCTGGTCAGCTGGTCAAGAGGGGACACCCAGAGGCAGGACCCTGGGACATCACAGCCCAAGAGGCTGAAGAAGGAGACCCAGATAAAGGGAGCCCCGTGTCCATGCCTGAGGCCACCACTGGTGCTGGGCACCTGCTAAGTAAGCGTCCCTAATTCAAAAACCCCAAATGCTTCAAAATCCAAGGCTTTGGGAGACCATAATAGAAAATTCTACACCTCACCTTATGTGACGGGTTCAAGGAGACCACAGCACACAAAAACTACTGCATGAAATCACCAGAGAGAGCTGCCACCAAGTTTTAGCTACATAAGATCTCCAAACCCAACCACCATGTTCCATTTACAGCTACCATCCCAGTCCACCCCATCAGGACTTGAGGACCCACTCACACTCTTAGGTCCTACCTGTGACCAGAGTCACAGGGCTCCCCCAACACGCTACGGGCACCTCCAGGCCCACCTCAACCCTACTCCCCACTCAGGCCTCCTAGCTGTTCCTTGACTACATGAGGCACCTCAGGCCCTTCGAGCTGGCTGTTTCCTCTGTTGGAAACTTCCCAGAGATAACTTCCCAAACACCTCAGCTCACAGTCACACTTCCCAGAAGCCCCTATCACCTCTTTGTTTCGGGATTGGGGTTGTATGGTATGTGGTGGCCACCTCTAATCTCAGCACTCAGGAGGCTAAGACAGAAAGATCATAAATTCAAAGCCATCATGGGCTACATAACAATTTGAAGGCTAGCCTCAGCTACACAGTGAGACCCTGTGTCAAGAAATAAATGAAGATAATTATTTTGATACTGGAGACAACCCACAGGTGTTCTACCACTGAGCTACATCCCCCAGCTTTTTTTTTTTTTTTTTTTTTTTTTCTTTTGAGACAGTCTCTCTAAGTTGTCCCAACTGGCTGGTCTCGTCTGGAACTTGCAATCCTACTTCCGCCTACCCAATTAGGATTATAAGTATGTGCCACTATGCCTGGTCAGTACCCCTTTCTCTTCTCATCCCATCATCTACCCTTTTTTTTGAAATGGGGTTTTACTGTGTTGCTCAGGTTGGCCTCAAACTCCTGGGCTCAACTACCTGCTTCAGCCTCTGGAGGGGTTGGGACTACAAGTGGGCACCACCATGCCACCTAGCCTTGTTTTTTCCTTAACAATTACTGCTATCATAGGTTCGGGATTTAGCTCAGTGGTTCCGCCGCCAGCCTTGCAAGCACAAGGTCCCGAGCTCAACCCCCAGTACCAAAGAAAAAAAAAACAATTACTACCATCTGTTTTGCCCATCAGTCGTATGCAGTTTCCCCAACTAGAACCTCAGTCCAAAGAGGACCAGGATCCTGGCCTGCCTAGTCCTTGGCCATGGTCTAGTGCACTGTGTGTCTGCACAGTGGCAAATACCACCCCATGGGGACTGTGCCACTCACCATGAGGTTGGCGTTGGCAATGTGGTGCTTGACCACACCGCCACCCAGGATGATCATCCCCGAGCGCTTGGCATAGATGGCCTGCATGTTGATGAGCCGCAGATCTGGGAAAGAGGACTGTGGTCAGGCCTAGGGCTCAGGGGCCTCCTTCCCTGCTCCCCCTGGGCCCAAGCACCTCACCCTCAATGATGTCCAGCACCAGACCAGGGTTCTTGTAGGAATGGAAGAACATCATGTCACCCAGCGAGCCATCTGTGAGCGCAGGGCTTAGCACAGGGATGTCGTTCTGAGGAGGACCAGGGCAGTCAGCAGCTGTGACAGCCCACTGGAAGTTCTGTCCCCATCCCAGCTGTATTCCTTCCTCCCAAATGACAGTTCTTAACATTTCTGCCTTGATTGTACAACAAAGATAACCACAACTCCCCTCCTACAGATGAGGCTGTGGATGTAAGAAACCCACACACAATCCTGAGGAGGGCGCCTGGCACTCCGTGGGGAGTGGCTCTTGTTATTTCTCAAATGTGGGGGCTACACACCCTCTGGGGAGCATGGTATCCTGGGCCAGGCTCCAGGGAACTGCTAAATGGTACCCCCAAATGTACCCACATAATCTAAGGAGTGTAGCCAGGACCGCGCCCCCCCATGTACAGCTGTGTGACTTCAGACAAATCAACTAACCTCTCAGTGTTTGAGGCTCCTCACCTAAAAGTGGGGATGCTGACTCCCCAGGTGACTACAAAGATAAAACCAATAACCACACACCAGTCTAAAACTTTGGCCCCACCCAGCTCCTCACCTTCTGGGCCCAGTAATACACAGACTCTGGGTTGTTTATCTCCTTGCCAAGCCGCGCAATCACCCTAGAAGGTGTCCACTTCACACCCTAGGGAAGATGGGGACATCAGCGTGAACCCACAATTACTCGGACCCCACCACACTGGCCCTCCCAAACCACTCGCTCTGGCCCAACCTCTGTGTTCTGTTCCAGCACCATCTGGTCCAGAATGGGCATCACCCAGTCCTCAAATTTGCAGTAATTATCATTGGGCACCAACAGGTTCCCAATCCTATGGACAAAAGCATGCGACATCAGTCTCTGGGCCCCTAGGGCCAGCTCCCTGCCCACACCACTCAGGGTCCCACCTGTTAATACCATTCTCCCGAAGCTTCTTTCCTTTAAGGCTGAACTCGCCCAGGTATGTGGGTGCCAGGCACTTGATGAGGTCCTCCTCCACACCTCCAGCCGTGGTCACCAAGACGTCTACCTGCAACCGCAAGGCAGGGACATTGGCGCTCACGTAGGGTAGGACTCCTAATATCCACACTCTTCCCTCACAAGGGAGCGCTCTTCTTAAAATGGACTCATACTGTCACACTTAAGCGCTCAAAAATTTAATGTTCATTGACCCAGAAAGGCCGAGGGCACAGCCCCATCAGGTCCCCACCATGTTGTGTTGCACAAGGTAGCGAATGGTCTCACGGATCCCTGAACTGATGAGGTTGGATGTGTAGCCCAGGAAGATGGTGCAGCCAGTGAGTGGGCGGCAGCTCTTCGTCAGGTCTGCGTGGTGGTCTTCGTCCTGTGCCAGCGGCTCCAATTTCTTCTCGATCTGCAGTAAGGGACAGTCCAAATTAGGTTCTGGCTTCGAATCCCTGCCCAAGGGCCCCAGATGTGTTCCAGACTGAGACTCCATCCAGGAATGTCTCCTATGCAAACCCAGACCCTTCCGCAGTCTCACAGCACCTCCTTTTCAGGTCCAGTCCCCTTCCCGGTGGGAAAAACAACTCCAAATCCAAGCCTCACCCTCCTCCAATTCCCTGCCTTAACCACATGGTCTTGCCTCAGGCTCTGCACATTCCTGAAGGCTTTAAATTTGCTGGAACCTACCCCTACTTAAGCAAGGATGCACTGAAACCCCGGCCCAGGGCAGGCCCCACACTTGCCCAAGAAGCCCCGCCCCTCCGGGTATTCCTCCCCACCTAGGAGAGGTGCGACTCCGCCTCACCATCGCGTTAACTTGCTGCACCGCGCGCCCGAAGTTGGTGGCCTGGAAGCCGATGGTGCTGAAGGTCTGCAGAAGTGCACGGTAATCCACGCCGCGGCTGAAGTCGTAACCCTGGACCTTGACGTTCTCGGTTAACACGGCTGAGCTGTGTTTCAACACGGCAGCGAGCGCCGCTGCGGGCGCCTCCCCCTTCGAGGAGCCCTCCATGAGCCTGTGGGCAACCTCTCAAGGGTACACCCTTACTCCGAGCCCACGTAGTCCTCAACACGTGCTAAACCCTAAAACGCACCTCTCTGCAAGAGTTCAGGAAACAGCTACCCGGAAAAAGCTTGGAGAAGCAACCGGAAGTTGATTTTCACGTGACATCTACAGACCCTGCATTCCCGGATGCAGCCATTTTTGCGTCGGTGTTCCGTACTACGGAAGCCCGGAGGAGTAACGAGTCCTTTCTTTCCTAGGGTTTTTTTTTTCGCTTCTTTTTTTTTTCCTAGCCCTGGGGATCGAACTCAGGACCTTGCGCTTGCGAGACAGGTGCGGCGCCACTGAGCTAAATATCCAGCCCCAGGGACCGTTATTCCTTTACGCGCGTTCTCCGTGGTTTCGGAATGAATATTCACTCCCAATGCCACCTGCTGAAGACGCACTGCTTTCGGCTGCCCCTGCTTATTTGTACCTGTCGCCTAGGACCAACAGAGCAGCTTCTAAACCGTCAGGACTTAGGTCACCAGGCAGAGTCAGACAGTTTCAGCCTCTCTGAACCCGGCTAACAAACAGAATTACCTCCAAACTGTCAGAATTTAGGCCACCAGGTAGACAGTTTCAGCCTCTCTGAAAGTGACTTGTTAATGAGATAGTGATTCTTTTTTTAATTGTTGTTGTTTGTTTTTCGAGATAGGGCTGGCCTAGAATTCACAGTGATCCTTCTACCTCAGCCTCTGAGTACTGGAATTATAGGCATGCGCCACTATGCCCAGCTTTGCGGGGGGCAGGGGGGGTGTCCCCTGACAGGCCCCCTGAGTGAGACCCCCGCCCAACTGCGAGAAAAAACCCCAACAGACACATTACTTGCAAGAACAGCGATGACAGGAAGCCACCTACCGCCTCGCTCATTCACACCTGCAAGGAGACACATTCTCCGAAAAACCACAAGGCACCTGCTGTACCTTGCTGAGCCTGCCATCGCCCTGCTACCCTCACTCCGTCCTGTTCACCAGGCTCAAGCCCATCACCGAAGAGATCCCAAAATTTTCCACTCTCCAAGCTGACAAGCCCTCCTCTACTTAAACTCTCCGATATAAACTGTGCGTTTGAGCACCGTTCCTATGCCAACGATCTTATCGCCCTTGGCCGACCTGCACCCAGGTCACAATAAACTCCTGCCTCATTGTTTCAGCACAGCCTGCCTCGGTGGTCTCACGCGTGCTGTGGTCAAACCTTACAATTCGTGTTCTTCCATCTCCAATTTCCACACCCTACATAATCCCCACAGCCTCCTGTTTTACATCCTCCAGCAATTTAAATTGTCACCTCCTCCAGGAAGCCTTCAGTGAGTCAGGAGCCTCCTTTGGGGTCCTGGACTGACATCACTTTAGCCACAGTAATACTGTGAGACCCTCAATGGGGTCTGCACTTTACACATGCTTCCAGTAGTGCTCGGGGTACAGAGGGGACCCCTTGTTTCACCCACTCTACAGCTTACGGAGCCTGTTCTATTCACAAGGCTCTGCCAGACAATAAGGATTTAACAATGAGCAAGACCAAGATGTGCCCCCTGCCCTGCTGGAACCCACAGTCTGATTAGGTGATAAAGAATTAGCAACAGCCAGATGTGGTGGTGTACACCTGCTGTAATCCCAGCTCTTCGGAGACTGAGGCCAGCCTGGACTACATAGTGAGCCCTGTCTCAAATAAATAAATAAATAGCAACAGTGATAAATGCTATTGAAGATTTTTAACTATGATGATTTGCAAGTCTTTAGAGGGCAGTAGATGGAGAGGCTGGTAGCCTTATCTGGAAGGGCAGGTGCCCTGGGAAGAACACCAAGGCGGTGTCATTTGACCCAAGACAAGACAATGGACTGTGAAGATTGAGGAGATCATACGCCCACACTGGGAGAGGGAACCACCAGTGCAAAGGCCCTGGGGTGGAAACAAGACTGCTTCATTGGAGGAACACAACTTCCTCCCTTTTTTCACATTTTTTATTAGTATGTTTAAGATACATAATAAATACATTCAGATCTACCTCCTGGACATCACCTAGATCTCAAAGTCATCCCATATTCCCTGCCCAAATAACCTTGATCCTTCTGCACCTTGGCAAATAGTTGTATGCTCTACTCACCTGCAAGGCTAAACCCTGGAAAATTGTCTAGGGGTATAGGTCAGTGGCAGAGTGTTTGCCTAGCATAAGCATGTATATTTCCACATTTCCAGTACAAAATAAATAAATAAATGCTAGGCTTGGTGACATCTACCTGTAGTCCCAGTTACTCAGGAGGCTGAGGCAGGAAAATGATTTGAACCTAGGAGTTCAGGGTCAGCCTGGACAACACAGTGAGATCCCACCTCAAAAGATGACAATATGGGGGAGTGGTGATAATATGGGCCGGGGATTTAGTTCAGTGGTGCCGCTGCCTGCCTTGCAAGTGCAAGGTCCCAAGTTTTGATTCCCGGTACCAAAAAATAAAAATAAAAATTTTGAAAAATAGCAAGGAATAAAAGCTTTTTTTTTTTTTTTTTTTAAGACAAGCTGGTCTTAAACTCCCAATCCTCCTGCCTTAGATTCCCTAGGGCTGGAATTACAGAGATGTGCCACCACACCTGGCTGTGGGGCTTTGTTTGCCATGCTGAAAATGGAACACAGAGCATTTGCTGCACCACTGAGCAACAACCCCAGCCTGGGAGTCAGGTTGAATTTTGGCTTCTTTTGATTTTTGTCTTTGGTGTTTGAGATGGGGTCTCCCTATATAGTTGAGGCTGATCTTGAACTCACTATGTAGCCTAGCCGCCCTCAAAATCATGACGATCCTCCTGCCTCAGCCTCCCAAGTGCTGGAATTATAGGCATGCACCACTGGGAGTTGAGTTTGAGATCTCCCTTTCATATACACCCTGCATCTGCCAACTTTTATCTATAAACAGGTCCCAGATCCATGGTCTCCTGTGGGTTCCCTCCCCACCAACCCATCTCCCAGCTGAGACAACAGCACTTTTTAAACATAAATCAGACACGTCAGTGTTAAAACCCTCTAGAGATGGCTGTCCCCTCCCAATAAGATCCAAGGACTAGCAGCATATGGCAAGAGAACAACTCTCATCCCACAGCTTGAGAGCTGAGGCAGGAGGTTCATTGTGAGTTCCTGCCCAGACTGGGCTACGTAGTGAAACCCTGTCTCAAAAAATAAAGAACACCCCAGTACTGAAAAAAAATAAAGAAAGAAAGAACAACAGCTCTCTGAGGCAGGATTTTGCTGTGTTTCACTGCTGTCTTTTTGTTTCCTGCACAGTGCTGGGCACATAGAATCTTAGCAAAGGCTAAGTTTGTGCTCAGTGGCAGAGCTCCTGGTTCAATCCCAGCCCCACAGAAAATATGCTTGTTATGGGCTGAGTTGTGTCATAAAATTGAAGCTTTGCCTCCCAGTACCTCAGCATGTGA
The DNA here is from genome assembly GCF_000247695.1 of Heterocephalus glaber. The sequence goes on from NW_004624901.1 coordinate 322,715, forward strand.
CTGTGCTTGGAGAGAGGGTCTTTAAAGAGGAAGTAAAGTTAAAATGAGGTCCATGCCAAGAGTGATGTCATATGCCTGTATTCCCAGCACTTGGGAGGCTGAGGCAGGAGGATTGCCATGAGTCTGAGGGCAGCCTGGGCTACATAGTGAGTTCAAGGCCAACCTGAACTAATATCGAGACCCTGTCTCAAAAAAAGGAGGAGGGCTCATAGTGGGGCATATTGGTCCACCTCTGTAACCCCAGCTACTCAGGAGGCTGAGCCAAGTAGGTTACAAGTTCAAGGCCAGCCTTGGCAATTTAAAAAGATCCTGTCTCACCAAACAGGATCCTGCATGCCTGGAATCCCAGATACTCTGAAGGCTGAACAATTCCAAATTGAGTCCAGCCTGGGCAACTGAGTGATTTAGCAAGACCCTGTCTCAAAAAATAAGATAAAAAGGTGCACACCTATAATCCCAGTGCTCTGAAGGCTGAGGCAGGAAGATCACCATGAGTTCAAGGCCAGCCTGAATTACATACCCAGACCCTGTCAAAACAACAAAAAGATAAAAAGGACTGGAGGTGTGGCAAAGTGGTAGAGTACTAGTATGAGGCCCTAGGTTCCATCCACAATACAAGAAAAACAAAACAGGAGCCAGGCATGGTGCCACAAGCCTGTAATCCCAGGACTCAGAAGGGCAAGACAGGAGGATAGCTGTGAGTTCAAATCCAGCCTTAACTACTCAGCGAGACCCTGTCTCAAAAAACTAAAAAAAGAGAGAGAGGTCCTTACTACTCAGAAGACTAGGGCAGGAAAACTGCAAGTTTGAGCCCCCAGCCTTGGTAATTTAGCAAGATTGTATCTTAAAATAAAATATTGGCTGGGAATGATATTGCATGCCTATAATCCCAGCACTCAGGAGGCTGAGGCAGGAGGATCACTGAGAGTTCAAGGCCAGTCTAGGGCTACATGGTGAATTCATGGCCAGCCTGAACTGCATATTGAGACCCTTGAGACCCTGTCTCAAGAAAATAATAAAATTAAATATTAAAAAGGCTTAGGGGGACCGGGGATTTAGCTCAGTGGTTCCGGCACCTGCCTTGAAAGCACAAGGTCCAGAGTTCGATCCCTGGTACCACAAAAAAAAAAAAAAGGCTTAGGGATAGGACCGGGGAATTAGGTCAGCAGTTCCAGTGCCTGCCTCAAGAATGCAAGGTTCTGAGTTCAATTCCTGGTACCAAAAAGAAAAAAAAAAGGCCTAGGGATGTAGTTCAGTGCAAAGGCCCTGAGTTCAACCCCCAGTACTGGAAACAAACAAGAAAAAAAGACACCAGGGATGCACATGGATAGAAGAAAGACCACATGAAGCCAGTCACAGTGGCACACATCTAATTCTAGAAATCTCAGAGGCTGAGGCAGGAGGATCACAAGTTCCACCTAGCAACTTAGTGAAATCCTGTCTCAAAATAAACAAATTTAAAAAGGGCTGGACAAAGGCTATACTTTCAGGGATCATTTCTACAGTTCCTTACTAGAGAAGTTTCTCTGATTATGTAGAGTACCAAGTAAATTGTTTAAAGCACCCTAAAAAAATAATAAAAAGGGCTGGACATGTAGCTGTGAAGGCCCCAAGTTCAATATCTTCAGTACCCCCAAAAAAAGACAGAGAGAGAGAGAGAGGGAGGGAAGGAGGAAGAAAGGAAGAGGAAGGAGAAGGGGAAGGGAAAGGAGAAAAAGATGGGGAGGGAAGAAAAAGAAGGGAAGGGAGAAAGATGGACCATATGAGGATTCGGCAAAAACACAGCTGGAAATGTAGCTCAGGTGTGGAGTCTAACATGCATGAAGCCCTAGGCTCCATCCACAGCTTGGCAAATAAATAAATGAATACACATTGAGAGCTGCTGGGAGTGGTGGCAAACTCCCCAGCATTCAGGAGGCTGAGGCAGGAGGACGGCAAGTTTGAGGGCAGCCTGAGTTACATAGTGAGTTCAATCCCAACCTGGACTACATAAAAAGAACCTATCTCAAAAAAAAAAAAAAAAAAAAAAAGCCAGATGTGATGGTGCGTACCTGTAATCCCAGCACTCTGGAAGGCTGAAACAGGAGAATTTCGAGTGTGAACCCAGCCTGGGCAATAACAACTTAGTGAGACCCCATCTCAAAATAAAAATAATAGCTGGTGGCCTTAATCCCAGCACTTGGGAGGCTGAGGCAGGAGGATCACCAAGAGTTCACGGTCAGTCTGGGCTACATAGTGATTTCAAGGCCAGCCTAAACTACAAAGCAAGACCCTCTCAAAAAACCAAATACATAAATAAATAAAAAGTGCAGGGGATGTTCAAAAATGAGGGTGGGGGTGGGGTGTTTTTAACATTCGAGCTGCGTGCTGTAGGACAGTTAGGGAGGGTGCAGGGCAGTGAGTCCTGGTGACCCTCGTGTAGGAGCCAGAGGAGAGGTCATCTCAGGGGCCAAGGAGGGGATGGAAGTGTCCAGACTGAGAGCTTGGTTTTCAAGCCGCTCTGATGGCACCTGAGATGGCATTAGACATGAGGGCACCAGAGAGAAGGGGAAGGGGGCATTGGGATTGGGCCGCACAGTCCAGGGGGCGTCCGGCCAGGACAGGGTGAGATGCCTGGAGGGAGGCACACTGAGGACAGAGGGGCCCTGGGGTCTGGAGCTCAGAGGAGAAGTGGACAGGGTTGGGGACCAAGGCACCATCAGTACCAGGGGGGTGGATCCAGTCACCACTGGTTGACCCCAGGCAGTGTGGACAATGCAGACAGAGCACAGGGAACCATGGCTGGGAGCCCTTTGGGTGCCGTCATCAGTGGCAGAGGCTGGTGAGGGCTGGTGGGGACAGTTAGCAGGGAACCCAGCGGATGCCCACGTGACACCAGAGCAGCCTCTGGACCTCCTGGGGCAGGGACTCCCTCTGCCAAGGCAACTGCTTCTGCTGCTGCTGACATTTCACTGGGTCCTGGCTTCAAAGTCTCTGTGGGTGGGGAGGAGAGGGGTGGAGAGGCTGGGAGATGTGGCCAGGAGCCAGAGGGGTGGCCGTCGCAGGAGGATCAGCACGGCTTCCGCAGGACTCTGCAGAGAGGTACCTACACTGATGGTCCACGGCAACAAGGGAGGAGCATGGGGACCCTCAGGTGGCCCAAGGATTGCTCACACTCTGCCCACCCTCCCCAGATGTCCAGCAAGGTGGCCATTGGCAGTGACATCGGCCAGGCCCGTCGGGCCGTGGAGCAGCTTCGGATGGAGGCAGGCATCGAGCGCGTGAAGGTGAGGGCAGACATGGGCGCAGGGGCGGTGAGAGATGGGCACCCCTGGGTGAGGGGGCAGGGGTCCCAGCTAGCTGGCTCGGTCTGCAGGTGTCCAAGGCAGCCACCGACCTGCTACAGTTCTGCACCGAGCAGGCCAAGAGCGACCCTTTCCTTGTGGGCATCCCAGCCGCTACCAACCCCTTCAAGGAGAAGAAGCCCTGCACCATCCTGTGACCCCATGGCAGTGCCACCCATGGCCCCATATCCCAGGGGGCCTCAATAAACACAGCAATTGCTCCTTAGGGGCGCAGCTTGACTGAGCTGAGATGGGAGCACAGGGACGGTGGCCTTGTGGGGGCCCAGCCTCCCTCCCCACCCCAACCAGGGTCATGCACACCCTGAGGCCACAGTGCCACCAGCCCTTCCCCACTCCTCAAGAGTAGCCTGGGCAGATGGCCACTGCCACCACCCTTCAGACACAGATCTGGGGCTCAGTCACAGCCCACACACATGCACAGCCACATGGTAATGTCACACACAGAGAGGCACGGATAGACACAGTGCCCAGGGTCTTCAGCCCCAACCCCACAGCAGTGTCTGTCACATGCACCCAGCCCAGGACACCGTCTTCTGCTCAGTCCCATGCCATACACCCCACGATGTCCCACACAAAGCTCCCCAGGGTGCAGGACCTGTGTGGTGCATCAGGTTTATTCTCCTGAGCTCTCAGCTGGGACAGGGGCATTCATGTCACAACCAAACTGGGGCCCAGGGGTGAGGAGCAGCCCAAGTGGCTCAGAACCACAATGTCACCTCCCCCAGCCACAGGGACCAGCCAAGGGGCCCGCCTAGCCATGGCCAGCACTCCATGTGTCCTGAGCCTGTGGGTCAGGGGCAGAGGCAGCACCAGTAGGGGTCAGGTCCCCCAAGAACAGAGGCCAAGGCTCAGCCCGCCTGCTGGCAGTATAGACCAACATGTACATCCGCATCCATGTGCTCAGGCCTGCAGCCTCCAGACCTCTAGCGACAGGCCCCCGGATGCAGCCACCACCACGTTGCCTTCAGCACAGATCTGGGCAGCAGGGACAAAGGAGTCAGCAGACAGCAGGATGGGCTCTGGAAGGGCAGGACAGGGCGCGGGCAGGGCCTCACCCCATTCAGCACGTTATGGTGGCTGCGAGTGCAGATGGTCCTGGGTGGGTCTGTAGGTACATGCACCTGATGGGGAGCAATGGGCAGAGGTCGGGAGATGTCCCCCGATCGAGGACAGTGGGGAAGTCATGGCGGGCCATTGTCCTCACCCGGATGGTCTTGTCAGTGGACGTGGTGTACAAGGTCCCCAGCGAGTGTTTGATGCCCGTGATCTGAGACTTGTGGCCCACATCAAAGGACTACAGGAGACACAAGTGACAATCAAGGACAGTCCCCCACACAAACACACACACATACCACTCGGGGCAAGGAGAGGATGGGGAGGAGGGCAGGAAAAGAACAGGAGGCACGGGGGGCCCTGCAGACCCGGACAAGCTGGAAGCAGCCATCACGGTTGGCAAAGACGTGCACCAGGCCCTGGTTGTCACCGGCCCAAAGCTGGGGTTCCTGGTAGGACATGCAGAGCAGGTAGGAGTCCAGCTGTGGGAAGGATGTGGACAGAGTGCTCAAGTGAGCGGGGGATGGTAGCTGGGTCTCCTGTCCCTGGGGAGGGGAGGAGAAGGGAAAGGAGGCGCCTACCTGCAGCCTCTGCAGAACGCTGTTGGTGCGGCGGTCGAACACCACCAGGGTGTGGTCCTCACTGCCCGAGATGATGTGTCTGTCGTCGGCCAGCAGTGCCAGCACCGCACTCGAATGCAGCCGCCGGCTCTTCAGCAGAGCTGGGCCCGCTTGGCAGGTGACGTGGGCCAGGGAGGGGGGACATCAGAGCCCCTCAGAGATTCCCAGGCCCTCTTGGAGATCTCAGGCCACTGTGTGCCCTGGCAAACCTCTTGGGTTGCTCAGCCCCCACCCTGCAGCTGACAGTCTCCTGGGCTCCCTCCCAGCTGGATCCAGGATCCCCAGGTCTGGGCTCCTTCCTTCCCTCTGCCACTTCCTCTTCTCCCACCCCAGGCCTGGCTCCAGCTCTTCGTGTTCAAAGGGTACTCAGTGACCCTCCAGTTTCACAAAAGAAGAATGAGTGAATAAACCACAAAAAAGACTTGTGAGTCAGGCAGTCTTTGTTCTAGATATTTTAGGTTTCTTTTGTTTTTGTTTTCACTTTTTGGGGGGTACCGGGGATTGAACTCAGGACCTTGTGCTTGCAAGGCAAGCACCAGAACCACTAAGCTAAATCCCCAGCCCTGTTTTTGCTTTTCTGAGACAGGGTCTTGCTATGTAGTCCAGGCTGGCCTTGAACTCACTATGTAGCCCAGGCTGGCCTCAAACTCATGGCAAGTCTCCTGCTTCAGCCTCCCAAGTGCAGAGATTAAAGACACATACCACTACACATGGCTTGTTCTAGATGATTTATGTAAACTAACTTATTTAATCTGATTTTTTTTCCTGGCATTGGGATAGACCCTGGCATGTGGTAGACCAGAGCTCTACCATTGACCCTCACCCCAGATCTACCAATGTGTTTAGTACCACCCCTGCCATTAATCCCAGGGCTGGTGGTGTTACAAGGATTCGGATCTGGGGATGGACACAGGGCTCCCGCGTGCTTAGTACACGCTGTACCACTGATAGGGAAACAGGCTCCAACTAGCCTGGGGTCACACAGCCAGGAAATGCGGAGCCCAGGTGGTACCCCCAGCCCAGAGCCTACCAGGTCTTCCCTATGCCCACTGCCCCAGTTGCCTGTGTGGCCATGGCACAGCCCAAACCTCTCTCGGGATGAGCAGCTGGCTGGGTGACTTCATCACCTTCCCAGTATGACTCCGAAACCCCAGAACCCGGGGCAGCCCTGTGTTCCCCACCTGGGCCCCAGGACCCCCAGCCCACCTCTGGGGTCGTAGATGGTCACCTTCTTGTCATAGGAGCCAGCCACCAGGATGTCAGGCCGGTAGGAGAGGCACAGCACAGCCGCCTTGCCCCTAGGGACACATGGACCACAGTGCTGGGCCAGTGACCAGGCAGTGCCCTGGCCACCCCACATCCCTGCTAGACTCCCTCGTACTTTATCTCACCGAACTGCTGCCCATCAGCTGCCATGTCCCACAGCTTGACCGTACTGTCCCAAGAGCCAGAGCACACTCGGTAATCCTGGGCTGCCAGTGACCACACCCAGCCCTGCAGGATGAGCATAGCAGTCACATCAGCCCTCTCTTCCCTACCACCCATGGGGGCAAGGCTGGATCCTTCCTGTTTTTGCAGAGGAGGCTCAGAGAGGTCACCAGATTCATCCAAAGCCACACAGCCTTCCTTCCCTACTGTCCACTGTGAAGTACACTGCCATACAACACACAACTCTACCTTTATGTCCCCATCCCACAGATGATGAGACCAAGATTTGGAGGAGGGAGGAAGGCAACTGACCCAATAACCCAGTGCCAGTCCAAACCTGGGGCTCTCTGGCTTCAGAGCCTGGGACATGCACACACACACCCCTCCCCAGGAACATCCCTCATTTCTGCAGGGACTCAGCACCAGTGGTAGTCTTAGGCTGTGTGGAAATGTGATTCAGAGTGCAGCCTCAGTCTAGAGCCATGGCAATACCACCCTGCACTCGCCCGATCTCATCTGATCTCAGAAGCTAAGCAGGGTCGGGCCTGGTTAGTACTTGGATGGGAATACAGCCTCAGCTGGGCGTGGTCGCGCACACCTGTATTCCCAGCACTCAGGAGGCTGAGGCAAGAGGATCTCGTGACTTCAAGGCCAGCCTGGACTACATAGCAAGACCCTGTCTCAAACAAACAAACAACAACAACAACAAAAAAATAGTGCAGCCTCAGCTGGGTGTGGGGACATAGGCCTGTAATCCCAGCACTTGGGAGACTGAGGCAGGAGGATCACAGTGAGTTCGAGGCCAGCCTGGGCTACATAGTGAGACCCTGTCTCAAAAAATAATAATAGGGGCCAGGGATTTAGCTCAGTGGTTCCAGCGCCTGCCTCCCAGGTGCAAGGTCCTGAGTTCAATCCCCAGTACCAAAAAAAATTAACAATAATAATAATACCAATAATAATATGCCCAGAGTATGGGCAGCTGATGAACTTACTCCTTTACTCCTCACCAAAACCTCTGAGAAAGGTACTATAACGTACATATCCTCCCCACCACCACCACCACCACCACCAAGAATCAAACTCAGGACCTTGCACCACTGAGCTAAATCCCCGGCCCTATATCCTCTTTAAATATAAATTTTGAGAGTAAGCCACAGAGAAGTTAAGTCTCTCACCCAAGGTCACACAGCCAGGACATAGCAGAGTAGACATTTGAACCCAGGACCTACTCTGTTGGCCATGTGCCTGGACCACCTTGCTGACTGGTGGAGGTGCCCTTCCACTATCACTTTTTTGCTTGTTTATTTTGAGTCAGGGTCTTGCTATGTAGTCCAAGCTCCCCCTGAATTCACTATGGAGCCCACGCTAGCCTCAAACTTGTGGAGATCCTCCTGCCTCAGCCTCCTGAGTGTTGGGATTACAGGCGTGCACCATCATGCCTGGCTCTCTGCCACTTCTCATGAAAGTGCTGAGAGCTGGTGGTCTCCAAGGGTAGTCTCCTTACTACCCCTCCTGGGCCCCTCGGGGTATAGCTGAGCACTTATGTGCCAAAACCTTCAACACATTCATATTAACACACAGTTCATCTCCACTCATTCTCATCCTCACTGCCCACTGCACAGAAGTGGAAACTGAGGCCCAGAAAAGTCACATCTCACCCAAAGCCACACAACAGTAGCATAGTCAGATGCAAATCTACAGTCTGGCACAAAAGCCCTGGCTCTTGCCAAAAATGTTTGCACACTCCTGTAATCCCATCACTTGGGAGACTGAGGCAGGAGGATCACCATGAGTTTCAGGCCAGCTTGGGCTACATAGCGAGACTGTCTCAAAACAACAACAAAACCCCAGGCTCTTGGCCAGCAGACCCTACCCGCTCCTCCTGCCTCTTCCCTGCCATGGCCCCTCACCTTATGAGTACTGCCCTTCTGGGTGCCCAAGGCCTTGACCAAAACCCGGCTGGGCTCTGCCCCAAGCTGCCGCAGGTCCCACAGGTTGACGTTTCGATCTCGAGAGCCCGAAAGACAGAGTGTCCCACCCTGGGAAAGCAGCAGGAGATGTTGTTGGGGCCCCCAGGGTACCCCTGTGCCTGGCCCCCCACTGAGCCCACCTCACCTGAAGCAGCAGCACTGAGTCAATGGAAGCAAAGTGCCCATCAGCCAGGCAGAAGTATTCAGCTTGGCGCCCATCTTCAGCCCAGTGTGCCAAGTGCTGCTCCAGCTCAATGCAGGCAGTTGGCCAGTCGAAGTCCTCCTCTGTAGGGCACCATGAGCAGGGCCCCTGGTGGGTACCAGCTACCAGGGAGCCCAACCTACACCCAACTTAGATCCCCAAGTGGGCCTGGCATAGTAGCACACGCCTGTCATTCCAGCATTCAGGAGGCTGAGGCAGGAGGATCACTGTGAGTTCGGAGACAGCCTTGGCTACATACTGAGCTCAAGGCCAGCCTGAACTACATAGGAGACCCTGTCTCAGACAACAACGACGACGACAACAACAACAACCAGCTAGATCACTTGCCCCATCCCAAGCATGCCCAGGCTCTAACCTTGGGGCCACCTGACTACCTAGCTCCCAGGCAGGTTAGTAATACTCCTCATCCTTGTTTCCAAAAACTGGGACTTCCACAACCTTCTTCCAGAGGGAAGGGAAAATGAAAAGAATTAGGATGTGCTATATAACAACTCCCTATGAACATAATCATTATGTACTGCAAATGTATTAATAAAAATAAAAATAAAAATGTAGCCAGGCATGGTGGTACATGCCTAAGTAATCCCAGCATTTGGGATTTGTATCCCAATCCTGACCTTGAACTCACAGTGATCCTTCGGCCTCAGGCCAGTGCTGGGATTACAGGCACCACCACGCAGGGCTCCTCTATTTTTTTTCTGAGGCAAGGTCTACTACTGTAGTCCAGACTGGCCCTGAACTCCTGGAGATCCTCCTGCCTCAGCCTCCCAAGTGCTAGAATTCAGACATGCATCACTGCACCTAGCACAAGCATCTATATTTTTCAAGCTTTTGGGGAGAGTCCAACTGCAGGGTACAAATGTCAATACTTTGAGACTCACTGATGCAGGAGCCCCGCCCCTCTGTGGAATCAGTTTCCTGGTTAGGGTAATCAACTATCCAATTTGTTCCTTTTGATAATATCAGGATCAACAATATCAATGCAAGGTCCTTAAACTGTCTTCTTCCCCAGGAACCAATGAATGCGGGAAGGAGTGAACACCACCCCTTGTCTAAGAGGACAGTTTAGACCCAGGGCTTGAAGGTCTGTAGTAGCTGGTATTAAGTATTTCAGCCCCTAAACCTTAGGCTCCTTCAAGGGTTACAGACTCCAGAACAGAGTACCCTGCCCTACCTCTCCTGGGCCAAGGCTGTGGGGGCCAAAGACTTTGACACCACCAGAAACCACCTCAACCTCCAGCCAGAGCCAGAACAACCAAAAAGCCTGCATCAGACTCCGTGCACCTGGCAGCTGGATGCCCCTGCCCCACCACAAGCCTGCCCTGAGCGGGCCTCCCTGGCCCCCACCTTCCACCACTGGGTAAGGCGCGCGAACGCGGCGCTGCGCTCGGAGCCTCCAGGTGACCTGGTCGCGTACAAGGTCGCGCAGTGCGTGGCACACGCGCGACAGGACGTGGAGCACGAGGCCCGCGTCCAGGTAGGCACAGATCTGGAGCAGCAGCTCTGGGGGCAGGCTCAGCAGGCCCGGTGGACCCACAGTCGGGACCCTGGACGCAGTCCTGGGCTCCAGGGCGCCAGGGGCGGCTGCGGGCGTGGACAGCACCGAAGCGCGCGGGGGAGCCAGCCCTGGCTTCAGCGGGCCGAACACGCGGGCCACGTAGGCTTCGGCCTGTGCGTCGGGGTCGGGCTCCGGTTCTGGGCCCGAGTCATCGTCAGAGACGCGGGGATCTTCGCACTGCCCTGGAGGAAGCTCCATGGCGACCGGGTGGGCGCGGCCCGCCCGGCGCAGTCAGCCGCAGGCCTCGCGTCCCGTCTCCTAGGCAGCGCGAGGGCCCTTCCGGCGGGGCCTGATGACGTCAAGGAGCCCACCGGAAGCAAGGGGACAGGGAAATTGGCCTGGGACTGCAAAGTGCGAATTCCTGGTTCCTGCTTTTTAAAACGCGCGCTCTTGTGACCCTGAGGCAGGTCAGTTTTATTTGGAAGACTGTGCTTGCAGGACCTGCAGCTATTTCTTACTTGCCCCAGTGCGTGCAGCCGGCAGCTGAGCTGAGCCTTCCTCAGAACGTTTTTTTCTGGAGACAGTCGCCCTGTGTAGCCCAAGCTGGCTCCAACTCTTAACGTCTGTCTCAGCCTCCCGACTGCTGGGATTACATGCGTGTGCCACTATGTCCGGCAGGTTAGAAATTTTTCCCACCTTTTAAAATTGGTTTTACGAATTAGTTTCATTTTGGCATTCATACGTGCACATAACATACTCTGATCATTCTCACGCACACACACAACCTCCGGGTTGGACTCCGGGTAAGACTGACCTATAATCAAGAATTACCGGGGGCCCGGGATTTAGCTCAGTGGCGCCGCGCCTGCCTTGCAAGCTCAAGGTCCTGAGTTCGATCCCTGGTACTGAAAGAAAAAGAATTTACTGGGTTTGGTGCCACAGACCTGTAATCCTAGCAATAGTTGAGGTAGGTGGATCACCAGGAGTTCGAAGCCAGCCTAAACTACATAGCAAGACCCTGTCTCCAACAAAACAAAGAACCACTTTATTTTCAAACTTGAAAAATTACTTCAGCATATCTGAATTATCTGTATATTAGTCATGGTAATTTATATAGTAATAAACATTTGCCTTTTGTGTTAAAAGAAAAAGTGCTGCAAGGCTTTGTCCGTTCCACCAGTTGAGTGTACTGCCCTTTAATGAGCTGTATGTAGGTCTCAAGATATTATTCCCCTCACATTCACCTTCCCATTTTAAAAGGTAGGAAACAGACTTGGGGTCTCAAGGCTCATTTCCTCCGTCTTTCATTTACTTCCTGTCTGGAGTTCTGTGCATCCCATTTCTAAAGCTTCCAGGTGTCCTATGTCCTTAACTTTAACCCCTACCCACAACCAAATCAAGGACGCAAGAAAACAGAGGCCAAAGGTTTCACAAGAAACTGATCTTTACTCAACAAAGTTCTACACAAGTGGAATTTCACGCCACCTCGGCGCCAATCCCCAGCACAGCACGGTAACAAATGGACAGAGCAGGGAGCCCACAGGGTAAGAGGGTAAAGAAGGAGGGTTGGGGGTAGGACTGCGGATCAAAGCCAGGCTGGTCCACAGCCCTGGGCAGGGAAGAAGGTTGAGAAGCTCAAACTTCGTTGTGCAAAAACCAACTAAAAATAAATTAAAAAATTAAATACCTTTCTTAAAAAAAAAAAAAAAAAGGAAAGAAAACTAGAAGAACCAGGCTCCCCTTCCCTGAAGGTGGCTGGAACCCCCAACTTGCGGAGAGGGGGTTACCAATACCATCAGATAGCAAATCCATGCAGACTCCTAGACCCAGTGGAGGGTGCTTCAGAGAACTGGAATTACCAGAAAGCTAAATGGTATTTTTTTAAAAAAATTTTTAAACAGATGGCTTCTAGAGACCTGCTCAAGTTTGGGGTGGGGGCAGGGACCACTAGCTGAGTTATGGAATGTGCACTAAGTGCCCCTTGCAATAGAGGCAGGCCTGGCCCTGTCTGAGAAGTCACCGGGCCAGGATGGGGCTGAGGTCCAGGCCCTTGGAGTGGCAGATGGAGCAGGTTGAGGGATGCAGGACTCTGGCAGACCCCAAAACACAAGGGCCCCCCCAAGAGTTAAAAGAGCAGGGAAGGGAGAAAAAAGGAAAAAAACATTAAGGGGCCTGCAGTGCCCGGTTATCTGGCCAACTTGGAAAAAACTACACTCCCTTCTCTAGGGGAGCCCCTCCCACCTGGACAGCATCCCCACTGCATCCCAGAAGTTTCTCTGGAATTGTTGTGCCAGTCTTGTGGGGTCTCTGGGCCCACTGGGCACTGTGATAAGCAGGGCGTCCCAGATCCCTCTGGGACAGAAGGGAGACAGGGGTTGCTCCACCACTGCCCTCTTCCCCAAGTCCTCAGCTTACTTCCTGCTGGCAAAGTGTAAGCCTGGGTCCTCTATCACCTTATGTTCAGTGCCCCCGCCCTTAAGGGGGCATTGTGTCTCTGAGGGCACAGAGAGCCCTCCTGCCCTTGACACTACTTTCAGACAGAAAAGAAGGGGCAGGTACTAGCAGCTCCTGGCTTCCAGCTCTCTTCTGAAGAGGATCCCACCCCTGGAGCACGGGGGAGAGACAGGGTGACCTCTGGCCAGTCCCACTGCTGCTCTGGTGGTCCCCATTCTGCTGGCGAGGATGGGACAAGGCCAGGGACATATTAGTTAGCTGAGGCCTCCACGGAGCTGGCAGGAAGTTTGTGGAGCAGGTCCAAAGCGTGCATGTGCTGACAAGGAGGCCCAAGGTGACCGTCTCCCCCCCCCCCCCGCCCCAGTCCTGACAGAGGCCCCCGGAACCCCCCAGCCCTCCCCCATCACTGCCAATTCCAGCAACACAGCGGAAGCTTCTTAGACTCTAGATGCAGGTTACACGGAAGGCCGAACGGTGTAACTCAGGGGTTCACTAATTCTACTGTCTCCATGCAGTCGGGGGAATGGCGGGGCAGTGCCTGCACATGCGTGTGGCCACATGTGTGAACGTGAGAGTGTACGCATCTCTACAAGGACCCCCCTCCCGCCTTCCATCCCCGCCTCACCCGAAGCCGGACTCAGTCGGCCATGTGGATTCCTCCCTCCCTTGTAGCTGACCCATGTGGGCTGCCTGAGATGCCCGTCAGGGGCTTCTGCCCACCACGAAGTCCCACCCCCTCCCTGTGTGTAGGATGAGTATGGGGGCCCCGCCCATCGCCCAAGCACCTGCCAGACAGGCCCAGTAGGGCACGCGGACAGACGCACAGACCGACAGGGAAGGCATCTGGATTTGGGTCCCACTCACTCCTCCCTAACCCCCCTTGACCAGGGCACAGCGACTTCTGGACGCAGCGCGCTCCCTAGCAATCCCTCCAACGATGCAGACAGAAACCTGCTGGGGAGAGGAAGAGTCAGGGCCTGTGTTGGGGTCTTCAGCCCAAACACTGGCCAACCAGCCTCGGCCTGCTCACCTGGCAGTCTCCTCATTCACCTAGACCCCATAAAAGGCTGCCAGCCTCTCCTTGAGCAGTGGCGGGAACTGTTCCGAGAACTGCTGCCAATTCTCCTCCCCCACTTGGTCTTTGAAGCCATGGAGGATCTGCAGGAAGGCAGGGGTGAGGGGTAGGCTGGAGCACAGTGGAGAAGCCAGTCTCACCACCCACAGCCAAACGCTTTGTCCTGTACCCTCTGGGGACCCGATCAGGTCTAGCAGGAGCCTCACCTTATAAAACATGTCCCGAAGGTCATCCTTCGGGCTCACCCAGGAGGCTACAGCATCGCAGAAGAAAATAAAGTCCTGAAACGTGATGGATCCCGTATGACAGACCGCCCAGGCCAGCCCCCAACCTGCCCTCAGAACCCAAGCTGCCCGACCTGCACGACACCCCCAGGGTTGACACCAATCATCATGCAGATGCCCCTGAAAGCTGAGTCCTTCTCCTCATTGTCCCTGATGTTCCTGAGGGATGTGCACCTGCGAGGAGACAGGCAGGTCAGTGGGGGGATGCCAGGTATGTGCATCCACAGGGTGTAGGGGGTAGTGTACACCAAGGGAAGGGTTGGGCCTGCACCCTCAGCCCAACCCCAGCAGGCCCAGGGCAGCACCCACCAAGGCCGGATGAACTGCTGCAGCATGGGTGCCACCTCCTGTGGGCACACGTAGCCTAGGCGGCCGATGGTGATGGCTGGAATGGCAGAGGGACTCGTCAGGCGACCTGCAACCCCGAGTGGCCCCGGGACGGTACGTGGCGCGGCCTCTGGCACAAGGCACCGAGCCTTGCCCCATGGGCCCCAAGGGTATGCCCTGTGGAACCAGCCAGGGCCTCCAAATCTGGCCCAGCCAGGATCTCCCCCCACCCAGCCTGGGTTTCCTCCCAGGTCTCTCCAAGGTCAGCATTTTTCTCAGGGTTCCTCCCAGAAGCCCCATTAAGGTGCTTTAGGAAGCCCTCCCGGGTTCCCCCCGCTCAGCTCAGAACCCCACCTGCAAGAGGCAGGTGAGGGGGGCTGCAACCCAGGCCTGGCACCCACCTGTGTTTTCTAGCAGTGTCTTGGGTGTGTTGGGCCGATTGATGATTTCTACCAGGTTGTTGAGGACCATCTGCACGTAGGGCTGCATCTCAGCCCCTAGGGAACCCACTAATCAGAGCCCTGCACTGCCTGCTGTACCACAGCAGGCCTGCAAGGGTACAGCCCCCACTTACTGACCAGGTGCCATCCAGAGGCTACAACTGCTAAGAAAACAAAGCACCTTCAGCTGCTTCCTAGCCAAAAACCATGACCAGAGACAGACCCACGCCCTCCCAACACCAGAGGCTTCTCTGGAATCACCAGGGCAGACCTGAGGAGACCACACTGCCCAGCCTTCCTCCCTCCCTCGGGAAAAGAGGCCAAAGTCATCCAACCAGAGTCCAATCCAAATAGCCCTCCTGTTAACCTCTTTGGAGAAGCCAATCATAAATGGTCTCTCAGCCATATGACACCACCCCTGAGGAAAAGCCTCAAAGGTGTCCTCTTGGCCCTGGCCAACTGGACGCTCTCCTGAGTCTGTCAGTCAGAGCTAGACTCCCACCTCCAGGTCAGGAACAGATCAATGGCACAGCTGGCCCACTTGCCAGGCACTCACCCATCTGCATGCAGATCTCCCCAATGGCCCAGGTGGCATTGTTGCAAACAGAGATGAACTCAGGGTTCAGGTTGGTGCCCAGGATGGGCATGAATTCAGCTGGTGGGAAGCAAGAAGGGTAGGTAAGCAGGAAGGCCACCATGGGTGAGCTCCTGGAACTGGCTGGGCAGGCCCATCAGACAGTAAGAATACATCCCAGTTGGTCACAGTCCTCCCCGGGCATGTCTCCATCACACGAGGCCAGGGCTGGGGCTACAGATGCAGGACAGAGGAGGGGCTCACCAATGCAAGGCTTGACGTGGATGAAGCAGGCTTTGGTGAGGTCCCCCAGGAGGGCGAAGGAGCTCTGCCGGACCTCAGGCATTGAGTCCTGGGGGTTGGAGAGAGGTCAATGTGGCAGGCTCCTCTCTTTCCACCCAGGGCATGTGAGGAAGCACAGTCCCTGTGCTCACTGGCCCTGAGCATGGAGGCTCTACCCGACTGTCCCCATCTGTGACCCTGCTCTGGAGACACTGCTGCAGACAGCACACATCCCTGTTGCCCAGTGCATATACAGCCACCCCTGCTATCTGCAGGTTCCAATCTCAGATTCAACCAATGACAGAAAATATTCAGAAAGAGAAAGAAAACCAAAGGGACTAGGACTATTACCCCAGTGGTAGCAAGCAAGCTCTGGCACTGCAAAAAAAAAAAACAACCCTGCAACTGTACTGAGCACATACAGCCTTTCTCTAGCCATCATTCTTTAAACAGTACCATAAAACTGACTATTTACATAGCAGCTACATTGTGTTAAGAGTCATCAAGAGACCAAAGACAACTGTACTTCGGAAGGTCTTATGCCTTGACATTTTCTATTTTTGTTTTGTTTTTTGAGACAGAGCCTGTGTAGTTCAGGCTGGCCTGGAACTCACTATATAGCCCAGACTGGCCTCAAACTCATGGCGAGCCTCCTGTCTCAGCCTCCCCAAGTGCTGGGATGACAGGAGTGTACCACTACAATCAACTTCACATTTTTTTGTTTCTTTGTTTGTTTTGGTACCAGGGATCAAACTCAGGACATTGTCTATTTTTGGTTTCTATTTTGAGTTTTTCTATTTGCTTTCTTTTTTCATGCTGTTCATGCTAGGGCTACGTATGGAACCCAGGACCTTGCTTGTGCTAAGGTATGGTCCACCACACTGAGCTACACTGCCAGCCCTGTTTGGTTTTTTTAATTTGTTTTTCATTGGTAGTAGTGGAGCAGGAAAACCAGATTGGATGAGCTCCCAGAACAGGCTGGGCAGGCCTCATCAGACAGTACCAAAACATCCCAATCTGGTCATGGACCTCCCAGGGCTATGTATTCATCACTTGAGGGTGAGGCTAGAGGCACAGGGCACTAACACTGAGCTACATTTCCCATCCTGCCCATGAACTTGAGATCATTCTGCCTCAGTCTCCCAAGGAGCTGGGATTATAGGTGTACACCTTATCAAGCCCTTTTTGTTAATAAGATTTTATTTGCCTTATTTGAATCACATTTCACTGGGGTTTAAAGCCAGAGCCTTTGTTCACATGAAGAGCATTCCCAACCCTTTAAAAAAGTTTCTTATTCTTGCTAAATTGCCAGGCTGAGCTCAAGCTTCTGATCCTCCTGCCTCAGCCTCTCAGAGTACTGGGATTACAGATGTACAGCACCACACCTGGCTTTGAATCATTTTTTAAATAATCAGAAGCTCTTTTCTTTTCAGGGATCCTTTGCCCTGATGTCTGTCAGGCACAAGCAGGAACTCAAGTGCCTAACATGAGCTGCTGGTGTACTGTCATTGTGCAGGTGAAAGTTCATCTCAATGCCAATCCTTGGTGATGGCTAGAAAGGGTCCCAGCCTGCATGGGATGCCTACCTACCTGCATGCACTGGAAGAGTAGTGTCATGATGTTGCTTCGGGCCACCAGCTGCTCCACATGGCCACCTAGGCCCTCAGCCAGGCCACTGAGCAGGTCCAGTGCCACGATCATGAAGTCCTTGTCAGGGGCCTCATACTGCTCAGGGTGCTGGGTATACATCTGGGTACAGATGGGATCATGGTGAGGAGGGAGCAGCCTGGGGCCTGGGGAGCAGCAGGGCAAGCAGGTGGTGGCCAGGGTGCTCACCATGGCCTGGGCCAGCGTCTTCTGCACCAGCGTGACGCAGCGCTGGTAGACGGGCTCACAGTAGGGCAGGAAGCCACTCTGCAGGGCAGTGGCCACTGAAGACAGGCACTGGGGGGAGGGGCAGCAAGATGATGTCAGGCAGGGCCTTGGGGGTGGTGGTTGGGAGGGGACCTGAGGGCACTCACTTCCAGCAGGGGGAAAAGGTCCTTGTCCTCATCCTTGAGCTCGTTCCACTTCTGGATCAGTGGGGGCATCAGCTTCTGGATGTATTCCTAGGGGAAGGGCAGGAAGCTGGGATCCCAGAGTAGAGGTTAATTCTCACCTGCCTGTCCAGGTCCCACCTCCATCCCAGAGTCAGACTGGTACCTCCAGATTCCCAGGCACAGCATTTATCATGCCATCTCCTAACTGTGTCCCCTCCTAGACTGGGAGCAGGGCAAGGGCGGGGGCCAAGAGGGTATGTCTGTTTAGGCCATGGCCACATCCCTGGGCAGGAAAACATGTGACATGGGGTTTTTGCCAGGTCACCAGATGCTGAGGGGCATGAACATGGGGAAGAGGAGCCTCCTCTGGGGTCTCACCGGCTGGTTGAGGTGATGGCCCACGGAGTCAGCCAGGGTGCCAATGGCGTCATACAGGATAAGCAGGTTCTTGTGCTGGTACTTGCCAAAGGCAAAGACAAGGGTGTCCAGGATGTAGCTGAGGTAGGGCACCAGCTCAGTGCAGGCCTCCTCCTCCAGCGTGGCAAAGGCACTGGCAGGGGGAGGATCGGACAGAGGGCTCAGTGGACCCAGCAGTGGCACTGGCCATGAGCAGGTGGGGAGGGTACTCACGAGATCAGCCAGTACGAATACAAGAGAAATCAGAGCCATGTCAGCAGTCACAAGTGTCATCATTTCCCAGGGGGCAGCCAGGGTGGGGGGCGGGAGTGCAGGTCAGGAGGTCAAGGTTCACCTGCAGGCTGCCTCCTGCACCCTCTTGTTGCCATCCAGGATCCGCTTGAGCAGCTCCGTCATCAGAGGCTTGAGGTGCATGTCAGGTGGCTGGCTGACCACCCAGTGAGCATAGCGGCTCAGTGTCCAGCAGGCGATTGAGCGGACCAGGGCCTTCTTGTCCGACAAGCACTGGATAAGGTGTGGGATCAGCTCAGGCAGGTAGGGCACCATGCCCTGCATGCAGCCTACAGACCAAAAAAAAGAAGGCCCTGGAGTAAGGTTGAGCTCACCTGGGCCCAGGCATTTCTGTCCTCACAGAAAGGACCAGCCCCATCCACGGGATGGGGACACCGAAGCTCAGTCATTTCATGTAATCAATGGAAGGCAGAAGCAGGAGGAAAACGGGAGAAACAGCTCATCTGAGGGTACTGTTATCTTATCCAGCCACTCATTAATTCTGAGTCTACAGGACTGGCACCAATGGCCCAGGTGGGTTGAAAGTACTAAAGTACTTCTTTTTTTTTTTTTCTTTTGGCACTGGACATCAAACTCAGGACCTTGTGCTTGCCAGGCAGGCGAGGTGTCACTGAGCTAAATCCCCTGGCCCTATCTTTTTAGTTTCAAGACAGGTTCTTGCTAAATTATCCAAACTGGCCTCAAACTTGCTGAGTAGCTGAGGCATTTTTTCTTCAAGGCAGGGGATACAACTGAGGGCCCTGAGCATGTTAAGCAAATGTTCCACCACTGACTACACCCCATGCCCTTCTCTTTTGCTGTGGTACTAGGGAACAAACACAGGGATGCACTACCACTAAGCTACACTGCCAGCCCCTTCTGTTATTTTTTGAGAAAGGTTCTCACTAAGTTTCCCAGAATGGGCTCAAACTTGTGATCCTCCTGCCTTGATCTGCCAGAGTGCTGGGATTACAGGCATAAGTAACTGAGCCTGGCTTCTTTTTTTAGAATCAAACCTCTCTTTCCTATTGTTTTTTGAGATAGGGTCTCAGTGTGTAGTTGCCTTGAACTCGCTAAGTAGCCCAGGCTGACAAATGTCTTTTACTTAAGCAGAACAGATAATAGCACATCCCTGCAATAATAATCAAAAACTTGAGCTCTATTTTTACCAGGTTCCAGTCAATTTCTCTAGACCTTTCCCCGTCAATACATAACAAACAGACTATTGATACGTCCACAACATTGCGTGATGTAGGACATGCTATTCATGTAGAGTACATGTTATACTCAGAAACCTTTTCCTTCATTTTTTTTCTTTTTAACATATTAGGAACTGAACCAGGGCCTCTGCACTGAGCTACATCCCAAGCCCTTTTTGTTGTGAGACAAGAGTCTCACTAAATTCTCCAGGCTGGGTTCGAACTTGCAATCCTCCTGCCTCAGTCTCCTGGAGTGCTGGGATTAAAGCACACTAGCTACCCACCACGCTTAAACAAATTTTTTTTTTTTTTGCAGTGCAATAGAACTTAGGCCCTTCTGTGTGTCAGGCAAACACTCCACTGAGCTATCTTTATCCCTAGCCCTCCTCAAAATTAAAAAGTCATCTGAGGGCCAGGGATTTAGCTCAGTGGTTTCACCACCTGCTGCGCAAGCGCAAGGACCTGAGTTTAATCCCCGGTACCTAAAAAAAAAGTCATCTGGATTTTGGGTTCCTGCTGCCATTCTAAAATGTTTATGAATATTCTGGGTTCTCAAGTGGTCACACATGACAACTTTAGTGGATGCATAAAGCCCTACCCTAACCTATGCTTTACGTCCCTTTGAGAAAAGAGAGACTAAAAATCATGCCAGTAACACAGTGTTATCTGTGTTTATCTGTGGAAATATCACTACTGGGCACTTCTGATTCGGGCAGGACCAGGCTTGAGGCCCAGAGGTGCCCTAGTGACTGTAGGGAAGTGGCATCAACTCTGTGACCCTCAGCCACTCCCTCATCTATGAACCTGGGGGTCTAGTAACCACTTAGCGGGTGGTGGTGAGGACCAAGTGCACTCATCTCCATGGGTCCCCAGCCAGGGGCTGCCCTCCAGTGGTGCAGATACTGTGAAAATGCCCACTGATCAGTGCCTGCTGAAACTACTTTCTAGCACCATGGGACCTTCCTGGGAGAATGAAGGAGGAAGGGCCCGATGCTGGGGTTGTGGTTCCTTTTAGGCACATGGGCCAAGAGGAGGACCAAGAATCCAGAATTCCTTGCGGGGGTCAGGCCTCAACCACACTGAGGGGCCGCATCCTCCACCCAGCACTGCCGGGCCAGCCCCCAAGACTTATGCTGGCACACAGGGCAGAGGTGAAAAGCCCTGGGTGCAGGCAGGCAGGGGACTCACCCTCGGCAATGGCACCCAGCACCAAGATGCCCGACTCCTTGACCACCCACTCAGGGTGAAACAGGAGGCCCTTGAGGAGGGGGAGTAGGTGGGGCAGCAGTTCCTCCCGGAAGACATTGGCGAGGACGTCAAGTGCAGCTGCAGAGCATTTCCCTACAGGGGGACAGTGACAGGCAGGCTCATGTCAGGACACGAGATGTAGGTCAGCCCTCCAAAATGTGTCCCACACCAGCATCCATCACCTTCCGAAAGGAGCCGGGCCACCCCCACATCCCCAGGGCCGCGCCACGCACTCAGATTCCAGTCAGACAGAGCGTCATCATCATCATCGTCCTCTGCATCCTCAGAGCCATCAGGCCGCTCAGCCTCGTGGGGCAGCGTCACGGTGCGCGACTTGTGGAAGCGCGGCTTGATGTCCTGCTCGCTGTCAGGCACGGCCTCATCCTCCTCCACATCCCCCTGAGGCCGAGCAGAGGGCTCAGCACCACTGAGAGACCCCAGCCCCCACGATAGCCCTGGCCTCGCCACCCATGCCTGACCTTGAGCAGGATGATGTCAATTTCCGAGTACTTCATCCCATTCACAAGGATGGGGATCAATCTGTTGGGAGAGAGGCTGTTCAAGGGGTGCAGGGCCCTGCTATGGTACAGCAAGGCAGGCCAGAGAGTATGGGCAGCAGTGCAAAGCAAGGCAGATTGTGCCAATATTGTGTGTCCTGCATCTATTCATTTCCCCTTTGGGGAATTATCCCAACCTAATTTCAGTCACCACAATTAGGTGACATCATTCTTGGCACCACAGGAAGAGCTCTTGACCCAGACCTGGCCACCCAGTGAATTCCAAACCCCAGGAGACACTGGAAACCTTGCAGCAGCACCTACTCCCCAGCACAACACAAGGCATGAGATGTGAGCCCATCCCTGGGCACCTCTCCCTAAGCACAGCTGAGGCAGCCCCAAGCTGGATACAAACAGGTGGGCGCCTGGCCCTTCAGCAGGGCCCATGAAACTCAGGGTTGCAAATTCTTGATGGAAGCTTCCAGTCCTGTCCGAAATGGTATCTTCACAAGTCCCAGCTGTCTACTCAGCCCCAACCCCAGCCCTTGCTTGTTATCAGTAATGATCGAGGAACTGGGCATGAGGCATATCACTGTGATCCCAGCCACCTGGGAGGCTGAGGCAGGAGGATCACAAGTATGAGCCCAGCCCGGTCAACTTAGCAAGACCCTGTCTCAAAAAAAAAAATGAAAAAGGACTGGGGAGGGCCGAGGATTTAGCTCGGTGGTGCTGTGCATGCCTCACAAGCGCAAGATCCTAAGTTTGATCCCTGGTACTGAAAAAAAAAAGGAGAGGGGCACCTGGGGATATAGGCCAGTGCAAAGGCCCTAGGTTCCATCCCTGATACCGGGGGGAAAAAAAGCCTCGGGTATAAGTGACCCAAACTGGTCAGGAAGGGCCAGCTCTAGGCCTTTTGTTTAAGATGCTCAATAAAGAGAATTCTTTACTCTGAGCCTCCTAAAGTGGAAGAATGAGGAAGGCCACAGTCCTGTGCAGGGAGGTGACGCCTGATAACACAAAGCTGAGAGTAAAGCAGATCTAAGGCTAGACAGACACCTTTCACATCCTCTGAGCACCTGGATCCAGCCATGCCTGAAGCCTTAGTTGGTTTCTCAAGGTGACCAGAAGGGAAGGCACAGGCATAGCAGGGGTAGAAACAGGCAAGACTGGGGCAAAGCACACTCACTGGACCAGGTGGGAGGCCAGGACCTCCTTGCAGATGGGCTGCTCAGCCAGTGTTAGCCAGAATTCACAGGCCTCGAGGGCCACATTCTCGTCATGGTCCTGGGTCCTCTGCAGCATGTACTGGGGGTGGACATGGGAAAGACTGAGGTGGAGCCTGCAGTGGGCGCCTCCCCTACTCCACTGCTGCACACGCCTGCCCACCTGGGCTGGCCATGGCTGTGCACACCTGGATGATGCTGTGCATGTGGGGGATGAGCCGGTCGATCCGCACTTCCAGGAGCATCACCAGAGCACGACATACATTCTTCCGCACCTCGGGGTCATCGTCCACAGCCAGGGCGAACAAGTGCTGTGAGGGAGGCCAAGTCAGCTGCCTCTGGGACCACAGCCGCCTCCTACCCAACCCCAGCCCGGCCAACCCACCTCAATGAAGGTGTCAATGTTATCCATTAGCGCCTGGGCCCGGTCCATGATGAACTGGTTCACGCAGGCAATGGCATGAGACCTGGCAGGGTGCAGACACATCGGTCCCTGACTGCCCCACTGCTCCAAGCCCCAGGTACCCTGGGGAGCATGAACACCTACCGGATCTTAGGGCTGCAGTGCTTGAAGAACTGCAGGAACTTGGGGATCATGATGTTTAGAGGCCTGTTGAGAGCGTCACTGTCCAGAAGCTCTGAGGAGTCTTCGCAGATCTTCTGCAGGGCTCCAAAGGCCCCCTGCATAGAGAGGGGTGGAGAGGTGGGCTTGATCCCAGCCCAGGCCTCAGTCCCTGTTTATGCAGTGGCCACAGCTCACCACCTACCTCACAAGTGTTGTAATCCTCTGAGTTGAGCAGGCTACACAGCTGAGGCAGCAGCTCAGGCCACATCTGCAGCTCACCCTTGGAAGCGATGGTGGTGATGAGAATACCTGGGGCAGCCAGGGAAAGGAGGTGGCCTCAGGATAGCCCCGCACCCTCCCCACCATGCTCATCATCCCAGCAGAGCCTTCATGGCTCCCTCTGTTGAGGGTGTTAAAGATCACACCCAAGGCCTCATGTGTGCCCAGCAAGCATTCCACCTGAGCTGTACTCCTGGTACTGGCTGACTCTGCTGACATCCTCTGATCTTACTGAGCCGGCCCCAGCCCAGACCCTGGGACACACTCCTGAATGAACGAAATCCCTGCCCTAAGTGAAGCTGGGCCACACACCTGTCATCCCAGCACTCTAGGAGGCTGAGACAGGAGGTCTGAAAGGTCTAGTCTAGTCTGCATAACTTAAAGAGATTTATCAAGACCCCATCCCCATCTCAAAATTAAAAAATTTTTTTAAAGGCTAGGGATATAGCTCAGTGTGAAGCTCCTGAGTTCCATCTCCAGTACAAAAAGAAAAAAGTAAAAGAATTGAGAGGCCCCAGGCCAAAGGCCAAAGAGGGAAATAAAGAGAAAAAATGGCTAGCAAGGGCTAAAGAGGAGAGCAATTTTAAGCTGGTGGTCAGAGTAGGCATCATCAGGGTGACACCTTGACATGTTAGTGGAGACCTGAGGGAGATTAAAAAAAAGAGATACCTAGGTATCCAGCAAGAGAGCAGCCAGTACAAAGGTCCAGGGATAGCACAGGCTGAGTATGCTCGCAGAGCAGAGAGAAGCATGAACAGGGAGAGTGGGAGGAGGAAGATGGCAGGGGGACGGAGGGCACAGGATGTGTGGCTTCGGAGGGACTTTACTGACTGTGGACACCCACAGGCAATATGCAGAAGGCTTGTGAGGCCTGAAGCCAGCAGAACAGCCCAGCAGCTTCGCAGCACAGCTGAAGACAGGGACTTTCACTGCAGGTGGCACCAAGTGCCACAAGATGGCAGTGTTGAGTTGCCACTGCCAAGTCTCAGGTGACCCTGGCTTCCAAGGACTGTGGAAGGTGCTTCCTGTGGTGGGTGGGCAAATAGTGAGGACACTAAACTAGCCCTCTACACGGGCCCTACCCTGTAGGTCTGTCATTTATTTATTA
Source organism: Heterocephalus glaber (assembly GCF_000247695.1). The sequence goes on from NW_004624901.1 coordinate 347,132, forward strand.
TTACTTTTGGGGAGGGGTACCAGGGATCGAACTTGGGACCTTGCACTTTCGAGGCAGGCGTCGGAACCACTGAGCTAAATCCCTGGCCCTGTCATTTATTTTTGCTTTTTCTGCAGTTTTGGGGATTGAACACTTTGCACTGAGATATATCCCCTTGCTCTTTTCAAACTTTTTAGTTTGAGACAGTCCCACTAAGTTGCCCAGCTGAGCCTCATGTGATCCTCCTGCTTCAGCCTCTCAATGCTGGGATTACAGGCATGTCTCACCACTCCCAGATCAATTTTATTTTTTCTTTTACTTATTTTATTTTGGGGGTTTTGAGACAGGGTCCCACTACGTAGCCCAGGCCAGCCTCAAATTTGCAGCGATCATCCTGCGTCAGCCTCCCAAGTGATGGGACTACAGCCCTGTGTGTCACCACACTCATCAATTTCCTTTTAAAAGAGACTTTTTAAAGTTCAAGTCTGAGCCAGCTGCAGCCCTGTAATCTAGTACTCAGGAGGCTGAGGCAGGAGGATCACTGAGAGTTTGAGGACAGCCTGGACTACCTTAGCTCAAAAAATAAATGAAAAAAATAAATAAATAAAAAATAAATGAATAAGTAAAATTGAGGTCTGTCTGTCTCTCTGTCTACCTATCTATCTGTCTACCTATTACTGAGTTAGGGACTCACTATGTTGCCTATATTGTTCATGCTGGCCTTGATCTTGAGATTCTCCTGCCTCAACCTCCCTAGTACCTATGACTACAGATACTCCTCGCCAGGCCTAAGTTGACATAGATTTAACAGAAAATGTATAAGTTGGTAATGTTTTCTAGGAGTAAAATACGTTACAGAACAATGCCTCCAGTTAATTCCTAGTCACCCTCCTGTAACTTCCCTGGCCAGCCTTCCAACGGTCAGAAAAGTACTACCTTTGAGTGTCCCTGGAGCATTACTGTGAGTTAGCTAAGAACCCCATGAGGGCAGGGAGTCCCACTGTTTAACTATGAGATCCTCAGCTCTTGGCCTGGAGCCAGAGCCAGTCACAAAAGTTTTTCTTTTTTTTTTTTCCATTTTTTGAAACAGGGTCTTGCTATGTACTTCAGGCTGGCACTGAACTTGCAGAGATCTCCTTGCCTCAGCCTTCCAAGTGCTGGAATTACAGGCATGCACCACTACACCTGGCTATCACAAAATTCTGGACATTGAAGACAGTCACTGTCTTCATAATAAGAACAGCTGGGGTCAGGGATTTAACTCAGTGGTGCTGATGCGTACCTCGCAAGCACAAGGTGCTGAATTTGATCCCCGGTACCAAAAAACAACAAAAAAAACCAAAAACCAAAAACGAATGACTGGGAGGGGTTCCAGAACGAGTATCTGCACTACTTGCTGTTTCCCAGATCTGCTACCCACTAGGCACAGCACTTAACAACCAGTGCCTCAGTTTTCTGAGCTGTCAAAGGACAACACCAACAGAACCAACCACATGGGGTGCTACAGCACACAAACAATGCCCTGAAGATACCACATGGCTTCCTGCCCCACAGCAGAACTCAGGGTGGGCTCAGGGACCTCCTCCCCTCTCACCGATGGTGGCCCGAATGAGCGAGGACGCATCGCCGAGGTTGTTGAGACACTCTTGCTTGATGAAGTCGGCCACAGGAGGTGGGAAGCTCTGGTAATGGGCCTTCACGTTATTCTTCAGGATGAGGCCACTGAGGGAGCGCGTGGGCTCATCTGGGGGGACAGGGCTGAGGTTCAGGGGCCCACGTGGGGAAGCGGGGTGCCTCACATGGAGGGGCACAGAGGGCGTACCTTCTGTTTTGAGTCTGGTCAGCACGAAGATCAGGTAGTTGTTGAAGTCAGGAAACTGGTTGAGTTGTTTGAGTTTCTATCAGGCTGTTAAGGGACTTGGGAGACAGGAGCCTTCCCCAGGTAGGGAAAGCAGCTGTGCAGCTGAGGGCACCTGGGACCAATGGGACCCAGCAGTCATTCATCAACCCTATGCCCAGAACACCACAGAGCATTTCAGACACTACAAGTCCACCCTGAGCTCCTGCCAATTCTTGAAGCCCCTGTGGAGCAGGAGAGGACCAGAGAACCCTGAGCACTGAAGATGGCAGCTGACACCTGCCTCTGCTCCCTAGTAGTCCAATATTGTCTGACTATTGTTAAAAGCTAGGTGGGGTGTTGCATGCCTATAATCCCAGCCGGAGGATTACTGTGAGTCTGAGGACAGCCTGAACTACATAGGAAGACCCTGTCTCAAAAAAACAAGGGAAAAAAAAGGAGGCAGGGCTGGAAGTATAGCTCAATGGTAGAGTGCCTGCTTAACAGGCACCAGGTCCCAGATTCCATTCCCACCACCATTACAGGGTGAGGCACCCAAATTGCCCCCACAACCAGCATCATGTATAATACTTTGAACAATCAGGGTAAAAAAGTTTGCAGTACTGAGAACTGAAACCAGGACCTTGTGCATGCTTCTGACCACAAAGCCTAAAACAAAACCCAAGACTCTCATCCAGGTGTCTTTCTCCTCGCAGGTCACTGCCCCCACCATGCTGACAGGACAGAATAGACTCAACTCCAAGAGGGAGGACTTCCCATCCTGGCTCCACCACTTAGCTGCAACCATCCCTGAACAAGTCGTTTTGCCTAAGCCTTGATGTTCTCACCTGTAAAATGAGGAGAGTAACTGTACCTACTTTCATACTCCAAGGAATAAGTCTTGGATGGACATTAGGTGTTTCTCTCATTATCCTACCAGTCCCCGAAGCTCTGGAAAGGGGGCCCAGAAATGTAAATCCTTAATTCTCTTCCCGTGCCATGCATGCTCTTTCCCACAACAGAGTCTAGTGATTAGGGGGCGAGCCCCTCCCCACTGCCCTTTCCCCCAGCCCCAGGAGGAAGGAAGGATACATCCTGCACGATTCGCTGTGTGGCTGTGTTGGGCGACTGCGAGTCTTTGAGCAGCTGCAGGACTTGCTGCAGGCCCTGCTGGTCAGGCTGCCAGTCCATGGCACAAGGCAAGCTGCGGGGGTAGGGGCCAGGGTCAGCACTGAGGCTCTGGGGTTCCATTTGAGACCCAGGTTGAGCCCCTGAGACAGCGGCAGCCATGAGAAGAGGGGAGTGCACTGGGCGTCAGAGAGGCCGTGGTCCCCACTCTAGGCCGGCCCAGGTGCCAGGTCCCCCGCCAGTCGCAGGCTCAGTAACGCCTGCAGGGCGATGTGGAACCAGCCCCAGAGGACCCGGTGGTGGCGCTAAGTGGAGCCTCGATCAGACTCCACGGGGAACCCTCTTCCCACGGTGGCCCATGCTGCCCTCGCCCCCGGTTGCGGACCCTAAGGCTTCCACCTCCCTTGAAGGAACTGGGAGAGGGCCCAGCTGCCCCAAGTCCGGGGCCCCACCCCAGACAGCGCCCAAGCCCTGGTGGTCTCCTGGGTGCAGGCACAGTCCCTGAAGATCCCCCTTCTCCTGAAAGATCCCAGTGGCCTCCTTCTCTCCTCTCGTCCCTGAGCTTCCCCAAGTACACTCTCCCAAGGCGTTTCGATCAGGTCCCTGTAACCTCCCCTAATCTGGCCCTTCAACCTCAGCAGATGCCAGACGCCCTCTTTCCTTTTCTGCCTAACCCGACCCAGTCCAGCGACTTCCCTTAATCAGTCCAAAACAATTGCCAGGCAGGTCTCCCTTGCTTCTTCCAGTGAGAGCCAGCCAAGCCCGCCAACCCTCGACACAAGCCCCTGGACGGGTCCCGGCGCCAGCCCCAATCAGGTCGGGCCAAGCCTCTTCTCCTCCCACCCTCCGCCCCAGTCAGCAGTTAACTCCTGCAGACGGGTCTCTGCTGCGTCCCTCAATCAAGTTCCCCCGAGCCCCCCATCACCTCGGTCAGACACCCCCTTTGTCCAACCCTGCAGCTCCCCACATTAGGCCTAGCCGAACCAGGTCCCCGCTATAACTCCCCCCAACGGATCCAAGTCGCCGCAAAGCCCTCTAGGCCAAAAGTCTGGCGCCCCTCCCTAACAGGGCCGAAAGCTCTCCCTCCAACTTTCACTGCGCCCTCCCCCAACCAGACCCATCCGAGCCCCGCCGAAAGAGGCCCACACACACCCGATCCTCGCGACGTCCCCCAATCAGATCCCCTCCAGCCCGACCCCAGCCGCCCCACTGGACCGCTTCTCGCGGCACCCGAACCAGGCCAGGCTCCGCGGCCCCACCCCCTCGGCTCGGCTCCGCTCGGTTCCCCCCTCCCCCGCCCGGCCCGTTTTCCCGGCCTCGAGGATCCGGCCCAACCGGGTTCCAGGCCTTTCCTGGTCAGAAGCGGCCTGCACACCCGAGCTGCGCAAGGCGCAGGCCTAGAGTCAGGCGAGGGTCGACAGAAGCCGAAGCAGAACGGATCAGACTCTAAGTGAGGCCCACTTACCGTCCCCAAACTGGAGCAGCGGCGCCTAGCACTGCAGCTTCTCCAAAGACTCGCGCGGAAGGAGGGAGCTAAAAAGAGGGACTTGGAAAAAAAAAAAAAAAAAAAAAAAAACGCGCCTGCACATGTACCGCTGCGGCTTCCGTACTCCGTTCAAACTGGCCCAGCAGAATCAATCAGATAGCGCAGCCACCCAACGTGACCTAGCACTAGGGAGTCTCTGGCCCAGCGATGGCCCGGTCACGTGATAGAAGAGTTGCCGCCTCTCTTGGCCTCTCTGGGCAGTCGGTCCTCCCAGCATCTCGCTTTCCCAGCAGCTCCTATAGGCCTGACCGCAGTTCTTTGCTGGAGCCAAGAATGTTGTAGTGCACGGGGACTTTTGGTGTGTGATAAACCCGCGAATCCCACGGTCAGAGCCAATGCGCCCTTATCGCCCAAGAACTGCATCTTTCCTCCTCCTCCCTATCCAGAGGATACTTGGAGTCCCCTACACGTGGGCATAAAAAAGGCCAGAGGGACTGAGCCTGGGGCGGATTTTTTTTTTCCTTTGTACGGGGGATCGAACTCTGGACCTTGTGCTTGCGAGGCAGGCCGCGGAACCACTGGGGCGGATTTTATAGAGACGAAGGAGAGAAAACTGGGCAGAGGGAGTGTCTGAAACAGTCTGAGTTTCTACAAAAGCCATTACCCCCATTTTGTTATATATTTTCCACTGCTGACAATTTTATGAGATTTAAAAAGCTGCGAAGATATAAAATTTTAAATAAAAATGAACTAAGCGGGCTGGGGATTTAGCTCAGTGGTGCCACCACCTGCCTCTCAAGCATAAGGTCCCGAGTTCAATCGCCGGTACCAAAAAAAAAAAAAAAAACTAAGAGCCGGGAGTGGTGGCGCACGCCTGTAATCCCAGCACTCAGGAGGCTGAGACAGGAGACTTGCTGCGAGTTCGAGGCCCGCCTGAACTACATAGCGAGATCCTGTCTCAAAAATAAATAAATAAATAAAATGAACTAAGAAACTAGAGCAGAAGGCCTAATTCCTTTCCCTACTGCAGATGAGAAGAAAAATCTTGTCTAGGAAATTCAAAGGACAGGGCCATGAAGAAAGAAATCTTCATGATTCTTGTACTATCTAAAGATGGCACGCACTGTTTTTTCTTCTGTGAGAGCAAGGTGTTCTAGGAAAGAGCTGGAGACCAGAAGTATCCCGGTTATTTTCCTCTTCTGACCCACCGATAAGGTAGGCGATCTCCTGCCATTCAGGGTCTCAGCTTCCCCAGTCAAATGGGTTTTTAAATAGTTTGTTCTTAGGGTCAGGGATGTAGTTCAGTGGTGCCTTCCTGGCAAGCGCAAGATCCTGAGTTCAATTCCTGGTACCAAAAAAAAAAGTTGCTCCAGGCTGGGGGCAGGTGGTGCACACCTGCAATTCCAGCACTATGAGGACACAAGTCAGGATCGAAAGTCCAAGCCCAGCGGAGACTGTCTCAAAACTTAAGAAACGGGGGAGGGGGGCCCTCTAGGAATATAGCTCAGTGTGAAGAAAATGCGTTCAATCCCCAGTACCAAAAAAAGAAAGATTCATATTTTTTAAATCTCCATTAGAGATAATCCAAGTTAAGTACCCATTGCTACCCAGCCCTTTAAGCTGTTCTTGGAAAACGTGGGTTGTGGGTTGTACCCCGCAAGGCTCAGGTCCATCCTTTCACTGCATTTAGCCCCACCCTAAAACAATATTTACTGAAACCCAGCCCTGCCCTGTGGAACTTTTGACCCTTAGAAGAGGCACCGGCCAATGTTTGTCCCAACCGGTAGAAAAGGGACAAGTTTCTCAGCCCACTTCTCGTTGGCAGTCAGTCCCGGGTCCGTTCATTCATGAAAATCAAGCACGCTAGGGCCTCTCTGGCTAGGGAAGGGTCAGCTGGCGCCTAATTCCCCTCAGGTCAGGGGCGACTCCCTAAAGGTGCACTGGGGATTCCCACCGCGGTCAGCTCCGCCGGACGGAAGCCGCTGTTGTGAAACACGTGTGGAAACCGCCACCTGCGCAAGCGCAAATCCGCCCAGCCCTAAAACTACAACTCCCATGTGGCCGCGCGCCCGGCCCGCAGCACAAGGGGCTCTGCCGGAGACTCAAAAACCCGGGGGGTGGAGTGCGGGGTCGGGGTCTGGAGATCCACCGAGGTGGACATTAAAAGGAAGAATGAGATTTAGGGGGCTAGGACTGGGTTTGGGGGGGTTACTGGGAGAGGTGAGAAAGGGAGGAGCTTCCTGTTCAAGCTTGGGAGCTCCCAAATATGGGTCAGATGTGGAGCGAGTTTGGGATTGTTAGTCCTCATCCCCCCCCCCTTTTTTTTGTACTAGCGGGTACTGGGGATCGAACTCAGGACTTTGCGCTTGCCGCGCAGGCGCAGCGCCAGAGCTACATCCCCGGCCCCTCATCCTTCCTTTTAGTGTGCCAAGTTTGCAAGGCCCTGCGAAAACCTTGGAAGAATCAGAGTAGACCAGAGCAGCAGTTGCTAGTTGCTCAGCGCACAACGAAAGAGAGCTGATGCCCTCCGGGGAATCTGCCATGGGAGACAAAGGCAGTCTGTACAATACCCTCCCTGAGTATCGCACTGTGCCTAAAAGTCACCATTAAAATAAAATTTTAAAAAATACAGCTTCTAAGATGGAGCTCAGTGGTAGTGAATGCCTAGCACGCATGAGGCCCTAGATTCCACCCTCAAAACCATACGCAAACAAAACTGAAACAGTCCCCGAACACTTCATCCAGACGCACAATATGGATGGGTTTCAAAGTGTCAGGGTTCAAATCCAATGTATGGCTTCATTTTGTACTTATTTTTTTGCAGTGCTAGGGATGGAACCTGGCATGCCAGGAAAGTACTCCACTGAGCCATAACCCAGCCAGCCTACTTTAGAAACTGGCTTTAGAGCAGCTTTTGCCGTTTATAAAAATAGATGAAGGGTCCAACCACAGACAAGCTAAGTGATTTACTCAAGATCACACAGCCGCCAGGCATTAAAAGAGAGTGAAGCTAAGGCTGTGTGATTCACCAGAGCTTGAACCCAGTTCTCCTCCCCCTCCACTTTTCCCAGGTCAGAGCAAGAGCACCTGAAGGGAGGTGCCTGGACTTTCAGCTCCTCTTGCCTCTTTTTTGGTTGTTTTGTTTTTTTTTGGTACCGGGCATCGAACTCAGGTCCTTGCACTTGCACAGCAGGCGGCGAAACCACTGAGCTAAATCCCCAGCCCTCCTCTTGCCTCTTGCCACTCCAGAATAGAGGCCAACCTGCTGCAGGGACGACCTACTTCTCCCACTGGTGTTTCTTTTTAAAGATCCAGCAGCTGCTTCTGGCTTTGGGGGAGGAAGAGGAAGGGAAAGACTGCTATTACTTCCTGTGTTCCCCTGCCCCACCCCAAATTAACCTGAAAACCAAAGTAACACCTAGGCCAACTCAAGTGTCCTCAAAGGAAGACAGACCTTTGAGCCCTCATGGAAAATAAACCAGACAGGTCTTATTGTGTTAGCAAGAAGTCCTGTTCCAAAGCCTGCTTGGAGTTTCTTCTACAAGCTAGGCATGGTAACAGATAAGGGTCTCAGTATGTTGTTTCTTCTGTCCAGGACTCTTCCAATGACCACCTTCACTGCTGTCTCACCTCCTTCAGGATTTGAAAAATCATGTCACTTTCACAGGGAGGTCATCCCTGACCAACCTAAACACGCTCTGACTCCCACTTTCACCTGGGACCTTCCCTCGTCCAATGTTTAACTGAGGTGTTTTGTGTGTTACCCTTTCTTGCTGCCCCCTAACTAGAAAGGCAGAGTTTTGCATTTTGGCAGCAGCTTCATCTCCAAGTAAGCAGGTGCTGGGTATGTTACATGGGTGAACAACCTGGGCAGACTGCATCCGGGAGAATTGGAGAGGCTGTGGGCACCAGCCCCCTCCCAGCACCAATGCCTCTCCTTCCCTAGCACCCCTTCCGGGTCAGACATACTCCACCCTGTCTCTACATTGAGCCCCTACCTGAGTCACCCTTCACCTCCCTCGGGACTCTGAGTAGCTAGCAGTCAACTAAATAGACCAATTACCTCCCCCCTCAAACACACACACACACAAAGAGTCACTATCCTACCCTTGTTAGCAGTCACCACCCAAAAGGGCATCCCTATTGTGTTCCTGTCTTGGTCCTCAAGGAGGGAATGTGGCTTCTCTGCTCACGGCTATGGCCCTTGGGATCTGGAACAGCCCTAATATATAGTAGGTGCTGAATGAGGAAAAGCACAGATTTGGTCCGGCCAAAATGTAAGGAGTGTGGGAGTGTGTGTGTGTTGCTGGGGATGGAATCCAAGGCCTCACCCATGTCAGAGAGGTGAAATAGCACTGAACTTCACTCCCAGTCACAGCCACCATGGGACTGCAAAGAGACATAGGATTTAAGGTGCTACAGAGGGGTACAGTCAGGGAGGAAGGGCGATGGCTCTTGAGGTGAGTCCAAGCTGACAGGAGGGCTCCCTGTCCTTCCTCCCACCCACACCCCTCCAAGCTGGGCAGTGGTGCTGAGGAGAGTGAGGACTTGGGAGTTTGAGAGTGCAAAGAAGACAGACAAGGCACAGCTTCCGCACTAAATCAAGTTTTTTACTTCCCAGAAGTGATGGCTAAGGGCAGGGAGAGGAAGGCAAGAAAAGGAAGATAGAAAGAGCCAGAGAGAGCAAGGAGGTGGAGAAAAGGGGACAGTAAACCACTGTTCTAGTAAGTCTCAGGAGGCAAGTGCTCAAGGTAAAAAAGAGTCCTGGAGAATCGTCCGCGGCCGCGGGAAGCACCTCGGTTTCCTTCTGTGTATCAGTCCTCGGGGAAGGCCGCCGCCGCCGCTGCCGCATTAAATAGTTATATACATCGCAGAGTCCCAGGCCTGGACACTCGGGGAGGGGGCTCATTTCACCAGGGGCCGAGTTTTATCATCGTCACCGCACTGATGGGCTTTGTACTTTTTCACCTCTGCCATGTACTTGGCCCACGCATCACCTTTACTTGTTAATACCTGTGGGGGACGGGGTGGAAAAGGGGAGGAATGCCAAGGAGGTGAGGAACCCAGGCCAGGACTGTCCTGAGACAGCTGGCCCATCCCCACTGTCACCCTGAAGACCCTGGGTTTGGAACAAAAAAAAAGAGTCAAGTTATTGGGGACACTGTTGAGAGTCCTTTCACACCACCTGGCACACCCATCCCAGGCAGGAAGGACACATGCCAGGGAAAGAGAAGGCAACAAGGGCAGACCCCACCCATCTGCTCACCTCATCCTCCGTCTTCTGCTTCTTGGCTACTATTCCCGTCTTGAGGGCTAGTTTGTTCCCGCCTCTGCGTTTGCCCACCTGGGTGAAGGGACAGAAGACTGCAAGGGTTACAGGAGCCAGGCCTGGCCTTGGTGGCGCTGAGGCCCACCACACTTTCCTAGCCTGGCCTGGTGGCCCGTCCTGACGCCGAGCCCAGCTCCACCAGCCGGCCAACCTGCGCAGCAATCAGAGAGGAGCACAAGCGACTCAGCGCCTGCCCTGGGCCCACCGTGCCCAGGCAGTCCTGGGCCCAGGCTTCCCTTCCAGGGAGCCAGAGGAGCACTGACCTCACTTGGGACAGCTCTGTCCTCACTCTCTAGGTCAAGGCCTCACCTTCCCTTGGCAGGAACCACAACAGCAGCAGCAGCAACAGCAGCAGCAGCAGCAGCAGCTCTTTTATTGAGCACTTACTGTATGCCAAGCCCAGTGCCAAATGCTGTGAATCTATCCTTCCACCCTCACAGTTATCCTAAGACAAAAGTTATCCTAAGACATCCCCATTTCACAGAGGAGGAAACAGTCTTTGAGGACAGGTCATGCTGGTAACAAACATCGGAGCTGGATTTGGGATCAAAGGGATTTAAGTCGTTAGTGGTATCCTTAACCACAAAGCAACCCTCGGGCAAACTTGGCCTAGCCTTTTTGGGGGACATGGGCACAATGGCCCCTTAATGAACACATGAAAAAAGACACTGACAACTACTGCTGCTCCCATCAGGGGGGTTACTCAGACTCTCAACTGTCACACCAACTCAGATCCTGACAGTTTTACTCTTCCTCAAAGAGATCTCTCACTCTGGACTTTGACCCTAGTATCCCAACATCACCTCTGGACTGGGGGCTTCCTGTGCTCTAGGGGCTGTGATGAGCTCCAGCAACATCATCCTGCCTACAACCCTCAATCAGGCCTTAGGTGCTGCTGGGATTATTCTCATGCATTTTTTTCCTTTTTCTTTCTTTCCTTTTGTTTTTTGAGACAGGGTCTCACTATGTAGCTCAGACTGGCCTTGAACTCACTATTATAGCCCAGGTGGGCCTCGAACTTGCTGTAATCCTCCTGTCTCAATCTCCCAAATGCTGGGATTATAGAGTACACCACCATGCCCAGCTCTTTCTTTCCTTTTTGTTTGTGTGGTGCTGGGGATGCACTCCAGGGCCTTAAATGCTAAGCAGGCAATCTATCACTGAGCTACCCGCCTAGTCCTTACACCCACTTTTTTTTTCTTTTGGTACCAGAAATCAAATTCAGGCCTTGTGCTTGCCAGGCAGGCACTTCACCAGAGCTATATCTCCAGCCCTTATACCCACTTTTAACAGGTGAAGAAATGCAGGATTTGAGAGGTTATACCACTTTCCCAAAGCCAGGCAGCTGGATCCAAGATGTAACCCCCTAGTCCATTATTCTCAAATCAACACTTTTTCCTCCACGCTACAGAGCCTTGATCTTAATACCAAAGAGCAAGCTCACAGCTAACAATCTATGTCCCACTTATTTTTATTATGTATGTATTTGGTAGTGATGATTAAACCCATGGCCTTTGCACTGAGCTACACCCCAAAGCACTTTTATTTTGTGAGACAGGGTCTCACCAAGTTGCCCAGGCAGGACTCAAACTTGTGATCCTCCTGCCTCAGTCTCTCAGAATGCTAGGATTACAGGCAGGCACAACTGGCCCCAGCTTATGCCCCATTCATTTAGCCCAGAGCTTCTCAACTTGGCAGGAATGACATTCTGAGCTAGATCATGGGGGGGGGGGGGTTCCTATGCACGGAAAGATGGTGAGAGAGAGCTCCCTGGCCTCTACCCATAGATGTCACTAGCACCTTCTCCCCCAGTTCTTTTTTGTTTTTGTTTTAAGGAGACAGAGTCTGGCTAGGTAGTTCAGGCTGTCCTTGAATTCACTATGTAGCCTAGGCTGGCTTTGAACTTGCAACGATCCTCCTGCCTCATCCTCCCAAGTGCTGGGATTACAGGTGTGCAACAACCCACCTGGCTCCCCCAGTTTTAATAACCAAAAATACATCCAGATGTTCCCAAATATACCGGTAGAGTGGAGAGAAAAAGTCCCCAGTTGAGAACCACCCATTTAGCCCTTCATGTAAGACAGCTTTGTGCTAAGCTCTAGAACACTAACTACATCAGAAGATGCGATGATGTCCGTTTCTGCAACTACAGAAAATGAAGACAGGCCAGTTCTAAGGCCTCAGGCAAACAAATCTAATCTGTCAAGTTCAACCCCGCATATGCAGCACCTAGCACAATGCCCAGCACGAGGTAAGGTGCTCAATAGACTGACATTGGTTAAATGAGATGCAGAGAAGTCAACCCATCTTCCTAAAGTCAATCAATGAGCAGTTTGAGTCCAGTCAGAACAGACCATGGAATTGTTTTTCCCCCTTTCCCACCTTCCCCCCCAGAAGCGGGGTAGTCCCGGGATCCATAGTCCAGGAGGTGCCGCTATTATGAGAATCCTGGAATCCAGGCTTCTCTACCCTGGAGTGCGGCTTCCAATGCAATTTCCCAGCTCTTAGTTCCCGCGGGTAGGATCTGGGAGTCCCCGTCCCCGCCCCAAGAGCCTTCTCGTCTGGAATCCAGGCTCCACATCCTCTGAGGATGACTTGGACCACCCTCGTCCGAGCTGAGGAGGCCCGGATCCCAAATCCTTCCCGGGCCTCAGTTCTCCTGCCAGGCCCGGCCCCGGGGCCCGCCCCCACCCCCGCGGCTCCTTACGAAGCTGAGTGTGGGGCCTGGGCCGCCCTTCCTCTTCGGGTCCCCGGGGCCCGTGGCGGCGGCAGCCGGCTGGTCGGGTCGCTGCGAGCCCGGGGGCGGCTCCTCCTGCCGCTGCCGCTGCTCTTCCTCCATCTTCCGCTTGAACAACTCCAGGAAGCTGCCGTCGTTGGCAAACAAGTTCACGCCCCCCGACACCGGGCTCGAACCTGCGCCCGACACATCCTCGTCTCCGCTCTCAGGTGACGTCCCAGGCCCCGACTCAGCCCACCGGCTGCCGCCGCCGCCCGCGGGGCCTGGCGCCTCCCGGCCCGGAGGCTCCGCCCGTCTCCCTCGGGCAGCCATTTTGTCGCCAGGTGCCGCGCAAAGGACTCTGGGAAGGCCGCTCCAGCCCCGCGTTTGGCGCCCTACTTGCCGCGTCCGGAACAAGGCATGCCGGGAAGAGCCGTCCGGGCCCTGAGGCGACCGCGCAGGGGGCGAGGAAGGGGCGGGGCGGCTCTACGGGTTTTTATCATCCTCGCCCGAGACCAAGGTTGGCGTTGGATTGACGGGGGCTGCCGGGAAATGGAGACGTCTATAGGACTAGGGCTGTAACTGGCTCTCCGAAGTGTGAGGTTCCTGCTAGAAGCTGGGGGTTCATTAGCTTTCCAGGGCTAGAATCCTTGTCTGCCACCAGGTTAATCTGAGTGGAAGACCCGCTTTGGGACTGTGTGCTCAACTGACATATGGGGAACTTGGGACCATATGGGGAACTAGTTCCAGAGTGCATGTCTAACCTGCCACCTCCGACTAGAAATGGAGGATATCTCTCCGGTTTGGCATTTGTTTCTGAACTGAAGCTGAAATCTAGAAATACTGTACAGCTGGTTCTGTAGGGCTGGGTTCGCCGTCTGAGAATAAGGTTATTTTTATGAACTGGAGTACTCAGAAAGGCTGGAGTCTCCACCAATGTTAATGAGTATTATGGATTGGGCCCCCGCCAAGGCCCTGTCACCCAGCTTGTTTCCTACCCCAGAGTAGGGGTTCAAAAAGGAATTCGCTGAAGTTGGGGTTTCCCCTCGAATACGGAGCCAAGTGCAAGGTATTCGGGAATTAGAGCCCCTTCTACAAGGAGCACGGTTCCAGGTGTAATTCCTGCCTGAAACGTGTGTTTGGGGCTTACTGCGCAAGGGTCTGACCACCCTCCCCACCACTGCAGTTGTCCGCCCCTTCTCCACCTTCAGCCGGGAACCCGCCTCCAGCCACCTATTAATTCATCCGTGATTGGTTTGCTGCAGAGGCCAGATGACTCAACGGCCAATTGGTAACAGACAGGGCGGACCTGAGGCGATGTTGAATTTCCACTTGGAGAATGGGGGAAATGATCGACACAAAATTAAGCCTATAGAATGGCGCCAGGGCGGACAACCCCCCACCCCCCGAACTTCACTGAAAGGGCTTGGACAGGGTGTTTGGCTGGTTGCTAAGGAGAGGTTGGCGGCTACCAGAGTGTAAGCTTGAATGGTGGAAGTAAGAAAAGATCCATCCAATGAACAGTCTCCGCTAGATTTAGGGCCCAATTAGTGAAGGGGAGTAGTCTGGGCCGTACCAATATGTTCATTAGACGGGGGCAGCACTTGGATAATTATAGACAAGATGAGCCCTAGAAACTTAAAACTGTAAAACTACAGCTTCTATTTTCGCATGAAAGTTAGGCCATGAGGAAACAATTCATGCTTCTAGCCTCGACGGGGATGTAGTAGACAAAGTTCCCCTACAGGTGTTTGCATGGTGCGCTCTGCTTGACCACGTGAGCCGGCTCCAAGATGGCGGCAGGGGTGGCCGGGTGGGGGGTTGAAGCAGACGAGTTCGAGGATGCACCTGACGTGGAGCCGCTGGAGCCCACGCTTAGCAACATCATTGAGCAGCGCAGCCTCAAGTGGATTTTTGTCGGGGGCAAGGGTGGTGTGGGAAAGACCACCTGCAGGTGAGGAGGCTACCTTGAGGGACATCGAGAAAGCGGTGGGATGTACCGCTGAGCTAAGGAGAGACCAAAGATAGTCTTTCCCACTACGAGCCGGGGTCTTCTGGGTTGTACTCTTCGGCAATTACCTGCAGCTTACGGAAGATGCCTCCTAAATTCAGGACTTTCACTCTCTGAGTTGGACTATCTATTGGAGCTCAAGTGCAAAACTCCAGTGACCCCAGCACGTGGGGAAGCAGAGGAGCGCTTAGGTGTCCCAGTCGGCCGGATAGGACCAAGTGAGCTCAGAGGAGCAGGAAGGACACTTAGTGGTTTGAAGAGTTAAGAGTGGAAAGTGTGGGAAAGGGAAAGGACCAAACTGTCTCAGTCAGCTGGGAGGGCTCCCTGAAGCCCTAGACTCCTAGACCAGAGAACTGAACCATCCTGAAGTTAGCAAGGAGCGCAAAGGAATTCTTGGGTTATAATTGGGGGAGAGGGCAGGTAATCTGTACCAGCTGGGCAGCTGGATCATACCATTCTGTGCCCACTAAAGAAGCAAGCACCAGGCCCAACTGAATCAGTCAGCCAAACTTTACTTAGCACTCTAGGCCAAATGGAAGGGCCAGTAGGTGAGGTCTAGAGGGTTCCCTACAGCTATTAAGCTTGATCCCACAATGAACCATACTCTCCTCAAGATTGCTGATCCATGGACTGCGGCGGCGGCACATGCCTGTACTTCCAGCACTTAGAAGGCTGAGGCAGGAGGATTGCAGTGAATTCAAGGCCAACCTGAACTACATAGGAGCCCTGTCCAAAAAAAAAAAACAAACGAGAAAATGGGATCCAGGGCCAGGGATTTAGCTCAGTGGCACGGCCCCTGCCTCCCAAGCACAAGATCCTGAGTTCGATCCCTGGTACCAAAAAATTTGAAGAGTTAAAAAAAAACGAGATCCAGATCTCTGGTCCTGGGACCCCACATCCCACATTTCCCCTTGAAGCCTCTCACTCCCCACCTTTCCACCTTTTCTTTGTGCAGCTGCAGCCTGGCAGTCCAGCTCTCCAAGGGGCGTGAGAGTGTTCTGATCATTTCCACAGACCCAGCTCACAACATCTCAGATGCTTTCGACCAGAAGTTCTCCAAGGTGCCAACCAAGGTCAAAGGCTACGACAACCTCTTCGCTATGGTAAGTGAAGCAGAGCTGAGCTCTTCACTTCTGAGAAAGGCTGCTTTCAGCCTCTCTTAAGCTTTCCCACCAGAAGTCACTATGTCCTTCACATTCTATATCTAGTATCTCTCCACTTTCAGCCCTTCCTCAGCATACCCACAGAGGAACAAGTGAAATATGTTTGAAGGGCAGGAGGGAGGCAAGAGTGGCTGGAGCTAAGTAAGCAAGGGGAAGGGAAAGGGAAATTGGACAACCAACCAGAGGTACACAGTATGGGATGTTGCAAGCCACAGTGAGCAGTTTGACTTTTCATTCTAAATTAAATGGGGAAGCAACCCATTTGGGACCCCTCCTGTCTCTCAGGAGCTATTCTCTCCATTCCTATTCCCCCATAAATTTTCCCATTCTTAAAAATAATAATAATAATAAGTTCAATAAGAAGCTGTTTGTTTTAAATAGGCCATTGTCGCGGCCAAACTCATATTTCGAAAAGTTCTCACTGGCTGCCTCATGGAGATTGGACTGTAAGTCAGTGGAAGCAGCAGGGAGACTAACAAGGAGGCTGGGGGTGTAATCAGGTGAGATATGAACCAGAAGCCTCATTCATAGGGGCAAAATGTTGGCAGACAAGTAGATTTGCGGTGGATTTTGGAAGTAAAGCAATGCGATTGCTTGGTTGAAATAGGAAAAGAAATAAATCCCCCCCACACACCAAGCAGCCAGGATGGGGAAGATGAGGAGAGGAGCAGGTTTAGGAGAGTCAAATCAAGAATTCTGTCTTGTCCACAGCAGTTCTGATGAGCCCACTTGGACATCTGTGTAGTAATGTCACAAGAGTATCTTAGCTGTATGAGCTCAAAGAAGTTAGCATTGATTGTTTTGGATTGATTGTTTTTATTTGTTTTTTGAGACAGGCCTATGTATTTCAGGCTGACTTTGAACTCAGTATGTAGCCCAGACTGGCCTCAAACTCAAGGTGATCCTCCTGCCTCAGCCTCCCAAGTGCTGGGAATACAGGTGTGCACCACTACAGCTGTCTCCTGGCTCTTAAGCAAAGATTTGAAAGTCTTTGCCCCAAGATAGTTTCCTGCTTTGTTTTATTTTGTTTCTTGGAGACAAGGTTTCACTATGTTACCCAGGCTAGCCTCAAACTTTAGGTTTAGTTGATTCTCCAGCTTCATCCTGCTGAGTAGTTAGGGCTACAGGCATGTCTAAGGTAGTATTTAGAGCTGTGTGCATGGAGAAGTTGAGAAAACCGAGGCCTACAGACAAGCCTGGGTGATAGCATTTAAAGTATAGCATCGAGAAGAAGGAACCAGGAAAGTGAGCCAAAAAAGAAGCTAGCAGGGAGGTTGGAGGAAAGCCAGAGAGAATGGGATCCTGAGCTCTGAGAAGACACAGGGGCTCAAGCAGAAAGAGACTGTCAGCTCTCAGTTTTTGCAGGGATCACCATGGAAGTGGGAGCAAAGCCTGCCTGGAGTGGTGAGGAGATGGAGACAATGACTGTCATGATGTGTACTGAGAAATGGGGTCATCCCTGAAGGGAGACAGGGAATAAGGAAGGCTTTTAGGGGGAATGGAGGATAGACAGGGTCTCTATGTTGCCCAAGCTGGTCTCAAACTCCTGGGGTCACATGATCCACCTGCGTCAGCCTCCTGAGCAACTGGGATTCCACTCTGTCCTGCTCAGGAGGCCCGGGTTTTTTTTGTTTTGTTTTGTTTTTTCCTTTCCGGTACCATGGATTGAACTCAGGACCTTGCACTTGCCAGGCAGGTGCGGCACCACTGAGCTAAATCCCCTGCTGTAGGAGGGCCGTTTTGAGAAAGGCAGTGGTAGAGCCTGTTTGTTTGCCAATGGGACTATGCCATGTGCCAACAGGCATGGGACAAGGGATGCCAGATGAGGGTGAGCCTCAGGCAAGATGAGCTCCATGCAGCACGAAGACCCAGGACCCAGGCTCTGCCAGTGTCAGGGATCAGAGGGAAGCAGAGGGAGGAGGTGAGGGTGTTGACAGCCAGTGGCTCCTCTTTTTGGCTGAGGTGAGGGCCTTAGCTTAAATGGGACAGAAGTTTCAGGAGTGACAAGGTACCACATAAAAAATTCCTCTTTTTTTTTGAGTGGTGCTAGGGTTTGAACCTAAGGCCTCACACATGCTAGGAAGGTGCTCTACCAGAGCCCACTACATAAACACTTCTGGGGGTAGAAGAGGGGGCTGAGAATTGTTTGGCTTCTTTTTTTTTTTTTTGGTACTGGGGATCGAGCTTGGGACCTTGCACTTGCGTGGCAGGTAGCGGAACCACTGAGCTAAATCCCCAGCCCTGTTTTTCTTCTTGAGTGCCTGTGGGAGACCTAAGATTAGGAACGCAGAGCAGGTGGGAATGACTAGTCAGGTGTATTCTGGCCCCAGGGTGCAGCACTCCAAGAAAGCTGGGAATAAGCAGAGCAAGTATTCTGCCAGCCACAGAGGGAAGAAGGAGCAGAAGGAACCTGTGACTCCAGTGTGGTGCCACACACCTGTCACCCTAAAACTCTGGGAAGCTGAGGCAGCAGGATCACAAGTTCAAATCCAGCCTGGGCAACTCAGTGACTTAATAGGACCCTGTCTCAAAATTTTAAAAAGGTTAGGCAGTGGTTCCGCCGCCTGCCTCACAAGTGCAAGGTCCTGAGTTCAATCCCTATACAAAAGGAAAAAAAAGGCTGCGGATATAGGTCAGTGTAGAGTTCCTAAGTTCAGTCTTCAGTATGACAAAAAGCAACAGCAACAGCCACCTATGGATCTGCAGCTGGATAAGAGTGCCAGCCAAGAGGGACAATGATAGGGAATGGGGGGAAAGGACAAGGTGGCCCACAGAGGTTTAGAATAACTGAGGCTCGCCAGGCACGGTAGCACACACCTGTCATCCCAGCACTTGGGAGGCTGAGGTAAGAAGATCACTGAGCTCGAGGCCAGCCTCGGCTACATAATGAGGCCAACCTGAACTACATAGTGAGTCCCTGTCTCAAATGAAAAAAAGGGAGGATCTGGAAGTAACCAGAGGTCCAGTCATAGGAGTGTCTTGAAGCAAGATCCAGACAGGGAACAGCCATGTAAATGCCTGCAGCCATTTGAGCTTGTTCGGGGTCCCAGCCTGTAGTTTTCCACAAATCTATAAAGGTTTGACCGATTATGTGACAGCACAAGACCCCAAGTCTCCAAGGGAGGGCTGACACCAAATGAGAGGCCTGTGGTCAGAGTCCTGCACCCATGTGGAAGCCCCCTCCACTTGAGCAGCCCCAGCAGCCTGGGCTCCTCCTGTCCCCTGGCCCCCAGGAGATCGACCCCAGCCTGGGCGTGGCCGAGCTGCCGGATGAGTTCTTCGAGGAGGACAACATGCTGAGCATGGGCAAGAAGATGATGCAGGAGGCCATGAGTGCCTTCCCGGGCATTGATGAAGCCATGAGCTACGCAGAGGTCATGAGGTCAGGCCTGCCTCAGGGCGGGGCTGCGGGAGGAGGGCTGGGACCGGCTGGCCTGACCCCTCTCTCCCCCCAGGCTGGTGAAGGGCATGAACTTCTCGGTGGTGGTGTTTGATACAGCGCCCACAGGCCACACACTCAGGCTCCTCAACTTCCCCACCATCGTGGAGCGGGGCCTGGGCCGCCTCATGCAGATCAAGAACCAGATCAGCCCCTTCATCTCACAGGCATGCGGGGCCAGGATGGGGAGTGTACCCCAGACTCGCCACCATCAAGCCCTCCCCAACTTGCACCCCTTTGTCAGGACTCACACCCCTCTGTCAGCTGTGTTCACTCCAGGTGGGAGGGATCCCCAGCTGCACCCCATGCACACAGTGCCAAAGACAGAACTTGGCGGCACTTCCCCTGGCTCAGTGGCCAGCCTCAACTTCCTGTGGGACCACAACCAAGCCAGTTCACCTCTCTGGGCCTCACCTTCCTTATCCCTCAAGTGGATTTTATATTTTGCACGGGGTGGGGTGGTGGGTTGTTTTTTGACGCAGGGTTTTCCTAAGTAGATCAGGCTGGCCTCAAACTCACAACTCTTCCTCGGCCTCCTGAGTCCTGGGATTCCAGGCATGCACCACCACACCCGGCCTGTCTGTCAAACAGATCGCAAGAGTGGGAGTGTGGAGTGTGGATTGCTATTACTGGGACACCTCCGCACACCCTCAGCTCCACCCCTTGGGGTGTGGCTGGTGCACCAGCCTCGGGTGTAACATTCACTTAGTGCCTACTGTGTGTCTGGCAGTACCCTGAGCATATCTGTGCCAGCTCATGGAGCACTAGGAGAGAAGGTTAACAGATGGGGAAACTGAGGCTCTTGGAGGTCAAGTCCCTTGGCCACGGTGCCCACCAAAATGGCAAAGCTGGAATTGGACAAATCTTGGGGGTCTGCCCTAGGGCCCACCCCTGTAGCCAGTGGGAGATCGAAGGAGTGGTTTCTGGTTGTTCTTGAACCCTGGACCCAGGGGTTGGGTCCATGGGCGGTGCACGGCAAGCCTGCCCCATCCTCCCCACAGATGTGCAACATGCTGGGCCTGGGCGACATGAATGCTGACCAGCTGGCATCCAAGCTGGAAGAGACGCTGCCTGTCATCCGCTCTGTCAGCGAGCAGTTCAAGGACCCCGTGAGTCATGGTCCCACAGATGGGGAGAAGCTGAGGGCACAGGGACAGGGCCAGACCAGCCCTTCTTGTCCTTTCTTGGCCCCTCTGCAGGAGCAGACGACCTTCATATGTGTGTGCATCGCAGAGTTTCTGTCCCTGTATGAGACTGAGCGGCTAATCCAGGAGCTGGCCAAGTGCAAGATCGACACCCACAACATCATCGTCAACCAGCTCGTCTTCCCTGACCCTGAGAGGCCCTGCAAGATGTGTGAAGCTCGCCACAAGATCCAAGCCAAGTACTTGGACCAGGTGTGCCCGGACCCCGGCACCCAGCCCGGCAGGTCCTCTGCTTTCCATGGTGCCCTCTGATTTTTTTTTTTAGCCATGCTGGGAATTGAACCCAGGGCCTTCATACTGAGCCACATCAACTCCTTTGTTTTTTATTTGGAGACAGGATCTCCTTAAGTCACTAAGTTGCCCGGGCTGGGCTTGAACTTTTGATCCTCCTGCCTCAGCCTCCCATGGACCCACTTCCTGTCCTTGCCCTCCTGCCCCCTAACTGCTGATTTCTGCCCTTTGCCCCGGCTGCAGATGGAGGACCTGTATGAGGACTTCCACATCGTGAAGCTGCCACTGCTACCCCATGAGGTGCGGGGGGCAGACAAGGTCAACACCTTCTCCGCCCTCCTCCTGGAGCCCTACAAGCCCCCCAGTGCCCAGTAGCACTGCCACCCAGCCCCAGCTGCTGCCACTTCACACCCACCCTGCACCCTCCCCACTCCCCCCGGGGCAGAGTTTGCACAAGTCCTCCACAGTACAGGGGGAGAGCCGCTTGGGGGGTGGGAGGCGGGGAGGGGGTCTCTTCCCCCTGGTGGGGTTGGGGGGCTGTAGTCGCCCCCCTCCTCTCCCCGCCTCTCACTCAATAAAATAATCTTAAACTACTGTGTTTGTTGTTACAGGAAAGGGGTTGCACATTTTTATGTACAATTGTACAAGTTGTGCACTGCACAAAAGCTTTACATCTAGACAGTTGAAGTTGAGACAGAGACCTAAGTCAATAACAGAAGTTCACGTTTATTGTGGCAAATTTGGAAGGAGATTTTTTGAGATAGGGGGATGCTGGCTGTAATTCTGCACAGGCAGAGGTGGCCCTGCTGGTTCCCTGAACCCTGGAATAGAAGGGTGGGGAGTTTGGCCCATATTCCTTGGAGGCTCAGACTATGGGAACCAAGAGTCCCTTTCGCCAGCCCCAGGCTGGTGGGAAGCAGATTAAGCCAGCAGCAGGCCCAGCATTGCCTGCTATTCAGTCTGGGAATTAGCAGGCGCCCTGGGCAGAGGCTGGGCCAACTAGGCTGGGGATTAGCGATCCCTGCTCCCATCCCCATGGCATGGCCTGGCCAAGGCTGCACCTGGGGCTGATGGGGGGACCCAAAGGCCAGTCCTGCCCCCAGAGGGGTCTCGTGGGCTGGCATGGTGACCTCTGCTGTTGGAGCCTTGGCCCCCTTGCCCTTAAGCTGGGGAGCCACCACAAGTTCCCCAATGTCCGCGTGCCAGCCTAGGAGGCTCCTTGTGGCCCCCTCTGCCCCTGCCTGTAACTATCACTTCACCCTCCTCTCACAGCCTAGGCAGCTGCTATGACCCCCACTGAGACAGGATGGCATGACCTCAGTGCTGCCAGTTCCCAGCTGGAACTGCCTGGGACAGTGAGGGGGCGGGTGCCTAAGGGCACACCTGACGCAGGAGGGTTTTCAGGGGTGCACACACCCAGGGGCTGGGCACACCAGGGTGTGTGTAGGATAACCCAGCCACGAGCCTAGACGTGTCCCCCTCTGGGCTTCACAGGGCATGCGTGAGCAGGTGTGGGTATGGGGGGGGTTGTAGAAATAGGTACAGCTGTTGCAGATGGGCTCCAGGCCGTACTGCCCAGGGAGAGGGCTAGCTGTTGCACTGATGGACTGTGCCATCTGAGCCTCAGTTTCCCTACCTGGATAAGGGGAATGACGAGCACTGGCTTCCTTTGTCCACCTGTGGGAACTCTGACGGGAAATATGTGTGGTTGGTACATTAGTGCCAGGCAAGGACCTGCCAGGGAGCAGCTGTTATTGTTTGCTGTGAGCAGGGGTGTGAACCTGTCCCCACCCTCAGGGGTCCCATAGTTACAAGGGTTTAGGAGCCAGGCACAAGGTGACCCACACCAGCATCTCAGCACTCTGGGAGGGTGAGGCAGGAAGATCACAAATTGGAGCCCAGCCTGGGAAACTTAGGAAGACCCTGTATCAATATAAAAAACAAAAAAGGATGGAAGGTAGCTCAGTGTGAAGGCCCTGGGTCCCATTCCCAGTACCACCAAAGAAAAGTATTTGAGATCCTCATGCGCTGGGGAGCAGGACAGTCAAGGAAGAGCGAGTGCAGCACATGCAAGGACACGACCTGAGGAGTGGATGCACCCTGTGCCCTCCCCATGTCCTGTAGCTGTTGGTATGGCTCCAGATGTCTCCTTGCTCCAGTTTATAGGCTGTCCAGCAGCTGGACAGTGGAGGCACAGGTCTGAGGGTGGTGGCCTGAGCCAGTTCCTAATTACTACGGGTGGGGCGGACATCTGCCAGCCTGGGAACACAGTGTCCTGAAGGGTAGGCCTCGGGCAGTGCTATGCGGAGCTCTCCACACACCTAGCAGCATATGGGTGCATGTGAGGGGCTCTGGGGCACTCTGGCTCCTCTGTTACCAGGCTGGAACCCTGGGCCTCCACCTCTCTGCATGTGGATGTCCTGAGGCTGAGCCATGGAGTGGGGTATGGGCTGAGTGGCCCCCTTTGGAGGTGTGACTGAAGCACCTGCCCTAATTTTTGGTACCAGGGATCGAACTCAGGACCTTGTGCTTGCAAAGCAGGCGCAGTGCCACTGAGCTAAATCCCCAGCCTTGGGTTTGGTTTTTGAGACAGGGTCTCACTACATAGTTCTTTTTTTTGGGGGGTGGGGTTACCAGGGATTGAACTCGGGTCCTGTGCTTGTGCAGCAGGCGGCAAAACCACTGAGCTAAATCCCTGGCCCACGCTACATAGTTCTTGAACTCACTATGTAGCCCAGGCTGGTCTCAGACTTGCTGTAATCTTCCTGCCTCAGCCTCCTGAGTGCTGGGATGACAGGCATGCACCACCACATCCAGCTTACCCAGGGTTATAGTCCTTGAGACTAGTAGGCAAGGCTCCTTGTGTGCATGAATGTTTGTGACACTGAAATCTCAGAACCACCAGGGCTACCCCTGCCCCCAGGACTGTGTGCCACTGTGTTGAGGGAAGTCCCTGAACTGGGCTGGTGCACCTTTATCCAGGGGAGATGGAACTAAGCCCTGTGTGACTGCACATGTGGCTGTGCAGGGAAGCACCTGGGGCCTGGTGAGCTCTGCTCTTAGCTGGTCCATGACCTTGTGTGTGTGTGCTGCACAGTGCAACCATAAGAATGTGAAGTTCCCATCCTTTCTGTTATCCTACGTGGCCATGTGGGGCATGTTTGTGCCTGTGAGCAAAGAGCTGGGTGTGTTCAGGGTCCACCTCCTTATTGCTTTGGAGGGCAGGGGTAAAGCTGAGTCCTCCGTGTGTGACCCTGGGACAGTGCACCACTATGTGGGCCACTGTGGGTGTGTGAGGCTGTGCTCAGGGATGCTGAAGTGGGACCTGGGTCTACAATATGTGTTTCTGTGTGATTGTGCGATTTCTGGAATTGTGGAACTGTGGCAGGACCCAGCCGCACTGTAGGTGTCCAGGAAGGAGACATCCCCGGCCCCTCCCCTGGCGGTACCTCCAGAGCCGTCAAACCAGCCAGAGAGCAACTGGGAGGGAGACAGGGAGGAGCAAGGAGGACTGGGCTGATTTCTCCCCTGCTGTGGGACTTCTCCAAAGTTGAGGTGGCAGCTCAACCAGGGGGACTGGCGGGGGAGGCACTGCCCACGCACACTCCCCTGTTCCCTCCCGCCCAGTGTCTGGCTTCAGCCCCACCCAGCAGCAAAGGCAACAGCGCATTCAGTCTCTGTCCCTTGTGTCCTGCACCCCACACCCTCAGCACAGGTGAGAAGGGTCCAGGCCGGGCCACAAGGGGATCCCCAAGGATCTACAGGATTCCTCCTCAGGATGGGAAGTGGAGGAAAGGGGAAAGGTCAAGGTCAAGGTGGGTCTGGAGGGGAAACAGGAGGGGCAGAGCCAGTGCGACAAGGGAGAGGTGGACAGGCTGGGGCAATTTGGCCACAGAGGTGGCCAGTGTGACACGGGGTGGGGGTGGGGGGTTGGGGGCACAATCCAGCAGCCTAGAGGCTCAGTGAGTGATGAGAGTTCAGAGGGAGTGCAGAGGGAAAGATGGGCCAGACTAGGGCGGAGGGAGTGGACAGAGGGTACCAGAAAGGGCGGGTGAGGGAGCAGAATGGGGGGCAGTGGAAACACCGAGAACCTGGAAACAGAGGCACAGGGGACTCCAGAAGTGAGACAGGCTAGGGATGACATCCAGGTGAGATGGGGTGAGGTAGAGAGCAATACAGGTGCTGATTGTGTGGACCCAGGACCTACAAGGTGGGGGACCTCCCCGGAAAGGGCTTGGAGACATAGTCACTGGAAGCAGGCACCATGAGTCCAGGGACAGGGACAAGGGACAGCCTGCAAGAGAGAGGCTAGAGTGGTGCCTGGGGCTGGGACGGGGGGCAAGCAGCGTTGGGAGGAGAAGAGAACCTGGGCAAGGACAGGGTGTGGACCGGTCCTTGTGGGGATAGCCAGAGTGGGGTGGCCACTGTGCTCCGTCCCCTGGCGCCTCTCCACCCCTGCTGGAAGCCCCCAGCCCGGCTCCCTCCCTGAAGGGTCCTCCTTCAGCCTACTCCAGCCTCCTCTCCTCTGCCCCATGGACAGGACACAGCAATGACTGTTACCTACACGGCCCGGGTGGCCAACGCCCGCTTCGGAGGCTTCTCACAACTGCTGCTGCTGTGGCGCGGAAGCATCTACAAGCTCTTGTGGCGAGAGCTGCTGTGCTTCCTTGCGCTCTACATGGTGCTGAGCGCCGCCTACCGGTGAGTGAGCTGGGGACCAGTGAGGCTGGCCAAGTGTTCCAAGGCAGGGGAAGTGGCTAAGCAAAGGGGACAGGGGACGGGAGTGGCCCATGGCAAGAGAGAGCTGTAGGAGGCTGACGACATGCCTGTTATCCCAGCACAGGGGAGGCTAGGGCAGGAGGCTCCCACAAGTTCCAGGCCAGCCTGGGCTACACAGGAAGACTCTGTCTCAGAGAGACCGAGAGATAAGGAAGGAGGCCCCCCATGACCCTCACCCTCTACCCGCAGTTTCATGCTGGCTGAAGAACAGAAGCGCTGTTTTGAGAAGCTTGTCATCTACTGTGACCAGTACGCCAGCCTCATCCCGGTCTCCTTCGTGCTAGGTGCGATCACACCCTGGAGGCCCCGTGCCTGTGTCCCTGAGGAACACATTGCATCACGCCTCTTGGGGATCCCTTCCTTGCCCCTATGAGACTTTGCCTTCCAATCCAACCCCCAGATTCCCCACTCTGGAGCCACAATACCAGGCAGATGTCCACGGTGACTGCAGAACTTTAGCTATTGCTTGGGCAGTGTCACACCTGTCTGCATGAGATTACCAGTGTCCCCCAAGGGCGCCCTACAGGGACCCCATGTGACTGCTTTCTCTGACATGGGTGGAGGGTCCCTGAAGGCCCCCAGGGACTTCATATGACCCCAGTCTCCCCTCCCTATGGATGGCGTGCCAACCTGCCCAGGCTCTCTGAGGCAGACCCTGTATCCTGATGCAATTCCTGTTTCTGAGGCTTGATGTCACTGTTGTGACAAACCTGCCCAATGTCCATGAGGAACACCGCACCCCCACAAACCAGGTCTCCATCCCCGTGTTCCATGTTCCCAAGACCCCAGCCCATTGGCTCCTGTGTCCAGGCAGACAAACTGCCCCCATGCCTTCACCTGGGGCCTGGGTCTCCACCCCACCCTGAGACCCAAATCTCCCACCCCAGGTGACAGCCAAGCAGCCAGGGACCAGCCTCTCTGACCTCAGGGCTGGACCCTCAAGTTCTCAGCCCCATGTGATCAGGTTAATCAGCTTTTTTGGTTGTCCCTGACACAAATGCCATGTCGCTCCTCTTCCACGACTCGGACCTAGGAGCTCCTGGTCCTGGTGTCCCCGCTGAGTCTCCAATTCTCGCCTCCAGGCTTCTACGTGACGCTGGTGGTGCACCGCTGGTGGAACCAGTACCTGTGCATGCCTCTGCCAGACGCCCTCATGTGCGTGGTGGCTGGGACGGTGCACGGGCGGGACGATCGCGGACGCCTCTACCGGCGCACTCTCATGCGCTACGCTGGGCTCTCGGCGGTGCTCATCCTGCGCTCAGTCAGCACCGCGGTCTTCAAGCGCTTCCCCACTGTAGACCACGTGGTCGAGGCCGGTGAGCTCCCAGCCCCGCTGGGCGAGGCTAGAACGAGGCGGGGCTAAACGAGAGGCGGGGTCTGGGTGGGCGGGGCTAAGGGGGTAGGTGGGGCTAGCAACCCAGACCATGCTTTCCAGGATTCATGACCCGAGAGGAGCGCAAGAAGTTCGAGAACCTAAACTCCTCATACAACAAGTACTGGGTGCCCTGCGTGTGGTTCTCCAACCTGGCGGCTCAGGCCCGGCGCGAGGGCCGCATCCGCGACAACAGCGCCCTCAAACTGCTGCTGGAGGTGGGCTGCTAGGAGGTCATTAAAAGAGAATTCAGAGCTGGGCATGGTGGCACGTTGCAGTGTAATCTCAGCACTGAGGAGGCTGAGGCTGGAGGATTTTGGGATTTCGAGACCAGCCTGGGCCACAAGAGCAACCTTAACTACATAGTGAGACCCTGTCTCAAAAAACAAACACAGGGCCAGGGATTTAGCTTAGTGGTTTCGCCGCCTGCTGCGCAAGCTCAAGGACCCAAGTTCGATCCCCGGTACCCAAAAAACCCCAAAAAACAAACACAGACAAACAACAAAAAAGAATTCCAGGGAAACTGCACCCAAGCTGTCAACTGCTACAGTCACCCTCCTCCCATGAGGCGGATTCCAGACCCCCCTTCCCTGCAGCCGCAGATGCACATTTATTTCCGTGAGGTAGACTCCACCAAATGCCCTCCCTGGACCTGCTAGAAATACACTCAGCTCCCCCAGGTGCCATCCCCTCTTTTTTCAGGTGTGCAGGTGAGCTCACAGTGCACTCCCTGAATTCCTGGCCTCTATCTGCCCCCAGGAGCTGAATGTATTTCGGAGCAAATGTGGGATGCTCTTTCATTACGACTGGATCAGCGTGCCCCTCGTCTATACCCAGGTAACCCCAGTGTGCCTCAGTTTACACCAGGTGTCAGAGGTCTTCAATGGGACCTGTGGGCCAGCTAAAACTACATCCCAGGGCCGCCTGGTCTCAACTTGGGTCTCTTGGTGACCCTGCGGCTGGGGGAGCCGACCTGGCATCCCCATACCCCATGAACCTGCAGGTGGTGACGATCGCAGTGTACAGCTACTTCCTGGCCTGCCTCGTGGGCCGCCAGTTCCTGGACCCGGCCCAGGGATACAAGGACCATAACCTGGACCTGTGCTTCCCTGTCTTCACCTTGCTGCAGTTCTTCTTCTACGTTGGCTGGCTCAAGGTGGGGTGGGGGTCCATGAGGCAAGGACAGGGACAGGACCAGGGATGGGGAGGGCCAGGGTCCAAGCTTCCCACTGCCTTCCTGTTCCCTCTCAGGTTGCAGAGCAGCTCATCAACCCTTTCGGAGAGGACGACGATGACTTTGAGACCAACTTTCTGATTGACCGAAACTTCCAGGTGAGCCTCTAGGGGCAAGTGGTCCACACCTTCTCCACAAGGCCTTGTCCCCAGCCCAGCCACACCTGCCGAGGGCTCCCCTAGAGCCACTCTGCTCTCTGGGGCACCTTGCTGCCACCACCCTGAGGGCCACCCCACGTTACCTCACCCCTTGTGTCCACACACTCAGGTGTCTATGCTGGCCGTGGATGAGATGTATGATGACCTGGCCATGCTGGAGAAGGACCTGTACTGGGACGCAGCTGAGGCCCGTGCCCCCTACACGGCAGCCACGGCCTTCCTGATGCAGCAGCCCTCCTTTCAGGGCTCCACCTTCGACATCACGTGAGCTGGTGGGGCCATGGGTGGGACTTACACTTAGGCAGACTAACTTGACCCAGGGTGGTGTGTGTGTGTGTGTGTGTGTGTGTGTGTGTGTGTGTGTGTGTTACAAGGGATCAAACCCTGAGCCTTCAACTGGGCTGCAGTCCCAGCCCTTCAGCCCTTTATATTTTCATAGAGGGTCTTGCTAAGTTGCTCAGGCTGGGCTCAAACTTGCAATACTCCTGGCTCAGCCTCCCTCATGCTGGGGATTACAAGGCATGCACCACCACTCCTGGCAAGATTTTTTTTTTTTTTCTTTTTGGTATAGGGGATCAAACTCAGGACCTTGTGCTTTCGAGGCAGGTGGCGGCACCACTGAGCTAAATCCCCGGCCCCTGGCAAGATTTTTTGGTTGTTAGCTCAATTATTTCAAAATTTTTTATTAGTACGTGTTTGCAGTACCTAATGATTACATTCACAGTGGGAACCTGGTACATGTACATAACACATCTTAATTCTTTGAGATCGGTGTGTGAGCAGAGCCAGAGGATAAAACCAGGGTGTGGGGGCCAAAGTCTCTGGAGATAAGTGACACAGAGGGGTATTTGGAGCCAGAGAAATTTTTGTATTTGGAAGTCTGCTCTTCAATCAGGGAGAGGTGAGGGCTCAAGATGTAGCTCCGGCAGAACATTTGTTTAGCATGCTCAAAATCTTGAGTTCCAGCAGGGGATTTAGCTCAGTGGTTCCGCCACCTGGCTCGAAAACACAAGGTCCTGAGTTCGATCCCCAGTACCAAAAAAAAAAAAAAATTGAGTTCCATCTCCCACAGTGAGGTGGGGGGAGGGACCCAGAAGACTGAGGTAGGAGGATCCTCCTGGGCTACATAGTGAGTCAATGACAGCCGGAACTACATATTGAGGACCTGTCTCAAAAATAAAGGAAGGGGGGCTGGGGATTTAGCTCAGTGGTTCTGGCACCTGCCTCGAAAGCTCAAGGTCCTGAGTTCGATCCCCGGTACCAACAAAACAAAAAATAAAGGAAGGAAAGAAAAGAGCAGAGGAGCGATGCCACAGCGCCAACCCTTGTCCGTCCGCAGGCTGGCCAAGGAGGACATGCAATTCCAGCGGCTGGACAACGCAGACGGCCCCCTGGGAGAGGCGCACGGCGACCTCCTGCAGCGCCTCCTGCCGACTGGCGCCGGAACGGCCTTGCTGGGCCGGCGCCTGTCGCTGCTGCGCCGCAAGAACAGCTGCGTGTCGGAGGCATCCATCCCGGCCAGCTGCGCGTGCGCCCCCGACGGCGCGGCCCTCGAGTGCGGGTGCGCGGACCCGCTCCTGGAGCCGGCTCTGCGGGAGCCAGAGCCCGAGTTTTCTGCCTGTCCCGAGCCGCCTGCACCCGCGCCTTCGCCCGCGCTGGTCCCTGACCCCTTCCCTGGCCTGCCCCTCCCCGGGCCCCGCGTGCTGGCGCCGCCCTGGCTACCCAGCCCTATCGGCGAGGAGGAGGAGAACCTGGCTTGAGCGTCGGGGCCTAGGCCTCCGAAGGACAGAAACGCAAGCCCACGCACCGCAGGCCAGGCTGCATAAACCTGCTGTGCCTGCATGAACTCAGCCTGCGTGGGTCTGGCTCAGATGCTTTGTTCGTTTTGCTATGTAGTTCTCCCTGGCCTTGAATTCACTGTGTAGCCTAAGCCGACCTTGAACTCTTGGAGATCCTCCTGCCTGAGCCTCCCAAATTCTGGGATTACAGGCATGTGCTAGCACACCTAGCTCTTTCCCATGCTTTGAGCAGCCAGTCCTTAGAGCTAGATCCACTTCCCAGCCTCAACCCCTCAGCAGCCTCAAGGAGCATGTCCTGCCTGAGTTCTTCCCTTACAACAGACACAGGCATGCCTACCTTGAGGAGCTGAGGATGAAATGCTGGCTTTAAAACATTGTGTGTGTAATAGGTGGTCAATAAACTGTTAGTGTGTGTGTGTGTGTGTGTGTGTGTGTGTGTGTGTGAAGTCAAACTTATTAGCGTGACTTCTCTTGCCTGGCAGTATACAAAAATTTGGGGATTCATCTAGGGTTTTGGGGGATGCCTTGTTCACTTCTTGCCAAATTCTACTCTCTGAAATATAGCAGGGATGCCAGCTGTATTCATTAACAAGCCAGCCACTGCCCTAAAGCCACAGCTTCCTGCATTCCCAAGCCCCTGCATTCTCAAATACTCTGCAAACCCTCCTACCCAGGGCTGGGCATCAAGACTGGGGCCTCTGGAGTGTAGCCTCCTGTGCTGGAGGCCTTAATTTTACCATATTCAGCAACTCATGAATCAGAACTCTACCCAGGATGCCTTCCTTCCCTACTCTGTCTCCAACTGTCTCCTCTGAACTATCATGCAAAGATCTCACAGTGACTTTTTCCCCCAGTACTGGAGATCGAGGCCAGGGCCTCCCTACCACTGAGCTATATCCTCAGCCTTTCTTATTCTGAGGCCAAGTCTCACTAAATTTCCCAGGCTGGCCTTGAGTTTACAACCCTCCTGTCTCAGCCTCCAAAGTAGCTGAGATTATAGGTATGAGCCACTGCTCCCCAGGTTCTCACAGTGACTTTGAAGGTAATGCCCTTCAAATACAAAATGACCTCCAGTCCCTCCCCAGCCTGCTCAGCCCAGTGTTTCTCAGTTTTGTCCCTCCAGGAGATGAGGCCAAAATCTGGGAGTCCTGGACTCTTGGTTTTGGTATTGTTTTTTTGGTACCAGGGATCGAACTCAGGACCTTGAGCTTTCGAGGCAAGTACAGTGCCATTGAGCTAAATCCCCGGCCTATTTATTTGAGACAGGATCTCACTATGCAGTTCAGGCAGGCCTTGAACGCACTATGTAACCAGGCTGGCCTCAAGCTCACAGTAATCCTCCCACCTCAGCCTCTAGAGTGCTAGGACTATAGGCATGTACCACCATGCCTGGGTGGTTGGTTTTTTTAAAACAGGGTCTCACTATGTAGCCCAGGCTGGCCTCAAACTCGGAGTGATCTTCCTGTCTCATCCTCCTGGGCACTGGGATGACAGACAGGGACCTCCATATCCGGCTGTGGAATCTTCTCTTGCATCCACAGGAAGTCCCAGCTTAATCTTCTTTGTATCCAGCAGCCAACCACTTTTCACTCCTCCAGGGCAACAGCCCCCAGTGTCACCCACCCACCCTCCTGGATTAGCTACCTCAGGTCCTTTCTTAGTGCTACTGGCTGCCAAACTGGAGTCAGATCCCTTCCTGTGCTTAGAACTCTCCATGGCTCCCACCTCCCACAGCCCACGGGCCCTGAACAATCTCTCTCCCCACCTCTGCTCTCGTGTTCCCCTGCACTCACTCCATTCCCACCACACTGGCCACTTGCTGTCCCTGTAATCCACCAACCAGTTTCATCACAGAGCCTTTGCACAAGCGGCTTCCTCTGCCTGTGCCAGTCTTCCTGAGATGCCTTCAGAGGCTCTCCCTCACCTCCTTCAGGATTCTGCTTAGATGTTGCTGCTCCATTACTGAGACCTCCTCTCCTGGGCTCTTATTAAAATGTTTATCTTGCATGTCCAATTCCTACACCCCATCACTCTTGCCTGCTTTATTTTATTTATTTATTTATTTATTTATTTTGCACCGGGATCAAACTTGGGTCCTTGCGCTTGCACAGCAGGCAGCGAAACCACTGAGCTAAATCCCCAGCCCTGACCTGCTTTATTTTTAACTGTAGTACTCATATCAAACTTTAATTTAATCTTTTGTTTGCAGTACTGGGAATGGAACCCAGGGCCTTATACATGCTTGGCCAGCACTCCACACTGAGCAACACCCCTAGCCCCTCTATTTTGTGGATTGTCTATTTCTCTTTATTGAAAACATTCACTCCATGAGAGCAAACATTGTCTGGACCTTCTTCAACGACCACCACCATTGCCAGGTGTGATGGCACACTCCTGTAATCCCAGCATTTAGAAGGCTGAGACAGGTGGATCTCCCTGAGTTGGAGGCCAGCCTGAAGTATAAAATGAGGCCCTGTCTCAAAAAAAAAAACAAACATCATCACCACCACCACCACCACCACTATACACACAACACACACACAAACACACGATTCTTAACTCTCACTGACTAGGTGCTATCAGTCATTTATACTTCAGTAAAAATATATGACAGGCCTTCTTTAAAAGCAATAGGCTGAGGGCTGGGGATTTAGCTCAGTGGTTTTGCCACCTGCTGTGCAAGCACAAGGACCAGATGTTGATCCCCGGTACCAAAAAATGAAAAAAATAAAAAATAAAAGCAATAGACTGAGGCAGGAAGATTGCTGTGTAGTTCAAGGCCAGCTTGAACTACACAGCAAGACCTGGTCTAAAAAAAAAAAAAAAACTCCTACAAAAGAAAGCAATAGTCTGAGGGCCGGGGATTTAGCTCAGTGGGGCCACCACCTGCCTCACAAGCACAAGGTCCTGAGTTCAATCCTCGGTACCAAAAAAAAAGAGCAATAGTCTGTACAGAATATATAAAGATACTGTCTGTATTTGGGGTTTTTTTGTTTGTTTGTTGTTGTTGTTGTTGTTGGTACTGGGGATTAAACTCGGGACCTTGCACTT
Organism: Heterocephalus glaber; assembly: GCF_000247695.1. The sequence goes on from NW_004624901.1 coordinate 380,049, forward strand.
GTGAAGCAGGCAGTGGAACCACTGAGCTAAATTCCTGGTCCAAAAGCAATAGTCTGAATCCCTGCTCCATCTTCTCTCCCTCATCTTGGTGAGTGTCCAGCCAGGGTAGATTTAAAATCTTTATTATTCATTTTCTCAAATATAAAATCAGGCTCTTCCCAGATAGGACATTACTATGTCTCCAGGGACAGAATCAAGGATAAGAATCACATTGCTAAAGAGCTGGGGATTTAGTTCAGTGGCATTGTGCCTACTTTGAAAGCACAAGATCCTGAGTTCGATCCATGGTACCAAAAAAAAAAAGAATCACATCGCTAAAACAACAAAAGTCTATCCCTGCTACCTGCCCTTCCTTGACCCCCAATCTGGGGGAGCAAAGGGCAGAGATAATACACAGTTCAATCCTGTCACCCAGTTGGCCAAGGCCTGATGCTGGGTGCCATTCAAGGGTGGATTAAATTCTGGCGGGTGAGGAGGCCATTGGTCCCGAAGTGGTCAGTGCTTGTCAGTGGGGCGAAGCCTCAGAGGTGCCAGGCGGCCCAGGGGTCCTCGGCGAGCGTTTGTGGCCAGCCGCTGCTGTGCCAGGAAAGACTGGGCATGCGCAGGTGCCCGTTCTTCGCCAGCTCGCTGCTGCAGGGCCATGCCCTAGGGGAGGAGTACGGTTGGCCGGGACCAGGGAAGCCGCGGTACCCTCAGTCTTCTAGCTCTGGGGACAGTGCTCTCACCATATTATACCAAGCACTGATGAGCAGTTTTTCCTCCTGTTCCCGCTGATTGCGGCTCGTCTCAAAGTCCATCTAACAGAAAGAAAAATCAGGGGCCTGGGTGTGCTGGGGCAGCACAAAGGAACAAGGACAGCCAGGGGTTGCAGTGCACACCTGTCATCCCAGCACTAGAGAGGCTGAGGCAGGAGGACCACTGTGAGTTCAAGGCCGGCCTGCGCTACATAGTGAATTCAAGGAGAGCCTGAATTACATAGCGAGACCCTGTCTCAAAAATCCAAGAGGGCTGGGGATTTAGCTCAGTGGTTCCACCGCCTGCCTTGCAAGTCCAAGGTCCTGAGTTTGATCCCCCATACCAAAAAAGTAAATAAAAAACAACCAAAAGAAACAAAACAAAAAAACAAGGGGACAAAGACACCTACCTCCAGGTGCTGGATTCGGATGTCCTGCTCCTGGAGCTTTGTCCTCAGGGTGTGGAGTTCTGGGGGCACCCCTGTAGGTGGCCGCTGCTTGGGCTCCAGGATCTGTATAACCTAGGAGTTGGGGCGAAATTGCAGCCAAGGTGACCTTGAACTCACAGTCCCCTTAGACACGTGGTGTGTGTTAAACACACGACAGCCCATGGCAGTGGGAAGATGACAGAGGTCTGTGACATGGTGTGGGAGTGGTGGGCAGAGGTGGGGAGATGAGGACTGAAGAGAGGTACAGGGGCTCCATGGTACAGTGTCTGCCTAGCAAGTGTGAGGCCCTGAGTTCGATTCCCAGGACCAAAACAACAAAAGAGGCACAGGGAGTGGGCACTGGGGCAGGAGGGCTGTAGGACGCAGGCCTCACTGTGCGCGCCTTGTCAACGTAGCGGCGGTACCGCTCCTCCATGGCCCAAAGGTCTGCATCCTTCTTCTGCAGGCTCTCTTGCAGCTCTTCAATGCGCCGGGCTGCTGGGAGATGGGGGCCCTCAGTGCCATGCTGCCCTCGGGGATTGGCCCCCCGGCCAGGGAGACCCGCTTACTGTTGCTATCTGTGGGGGGCTCCAGCTCCTCAATGTACTCTCGCTTTCGCTGCAGCTCCAGGTCTGCCTCATGCAATTTTTGCCTGTGTGCAGCAGAAGGACAGCAGTGGGCTGACCCTCAGCTGGATTGTCTGCCCTGTCTTTTGTTTTGGTTTTTTTGGGGGGGTGTTCTTTGTTTTTGAGACAAGGTCTCACTATGTAGTCCACACTGGCCTTGAACTTGTGGCTGTCTTCCTCACTCAGCCTTCTGAGTGCTGGGATCACAAGGTGTGTACCAGCTTGTTTTTTTGTTTGTTTTTCAGTCCTGGGGATTGAACCCAGGGCCTACATCCCCAGGCCTTTTTATTTCTGATCTTGAGAAAGGGTCTCACTAAGTCACTAAGTTCCTCAGGCTGAGCTCTAAATTGTGACTCTCCTGCCTCAGGCTCCCAGAGTATTAATAGCTGGTGTGTGCCACCATGCCTGGCTTTTTTTTTTTAAGACAGGATCTCACTATATAGCCCAGGCTGGCCTTGAACTCAGCAGCAATCCTCCTGCCTCAGCCTCCCAAGTGCTGAGATTATAGGCATGGACCACCATGCCCGGCCTTATTTTATATTTTGAGGCAAGTTCTCACTAAATTCCCTAAGCTGGTCTCAAACTTGGGATCCTCCTGCCTCAGCCTTCCAAGCAGCTGGGATTAGAGGCATGTACCACTGTGCTCAGCTCTTTATTTTCTGCAGTGCTGAGGATGAACCCAGGCCATTTCCCCTGCTAGGCAAATGCTTTACCGCTAGGCCACACCCCCAACCCTTTGGCTTCTCTTTTGTCCCAGTGGTGCCTACAGCCTTCTCAGCTGCAGGAGACCTCCCTGCCTGCCTCCCCGGGGGCTCTGTGTCCTGCCCCTACCCTCTCCCCACTAACAGAGCACAGCGGCCCTGGGCCAGTGCCCCTCTGTCTTCTCCCCAGCCCACACTGGTCCAGTCACCATCATCCCTCACTAGCCTCTTCTACTCTAAACCCTTCAGATACATTCACTGAGCATGCAGGGATCTTTCCAAAAGTGATTTTGTGCCAACAACAACAGTACTAACAACTAGCCGGGTACAGTGGTGTACACTTTCAACCCCAACAATCTGGGAGGCTGAGGCAGGAGAATCACAAGTACCAGGCCAGCCCTCAAAACTTAGCAATTTAGTGAGGCTTTGTCTCAAAAACAAACAAACAAACAAACAAAAGCAATCATCACTTCTGGAAGAAAATCTCTCCGTGGCTCCCCACTGTACCCTAATGCACAAGCTCCTCCCCTGGGTCCAGCAGACCATCCTGGACCCGACCTTTCTGTAGACCTGTCTGTAACGAGGGACGGATCCCGAAGGCCTTCCCCAGCCTCCTGCCACCTGCCACTTACAGATGTTCCTCCAGCTTCCTCTTCAGTAGGGCGGGCTGGGGAGAGAAGCAGAAGGTGGGGAGGGGTCCAGAGGTCTGAAACCCTAGCCAGCAGGGGACCCTGGGGTGCCCCCCTAGGCCTGCAATACTCACGATGGCCTGCACCAGGCGGGCAGCGGGCAGAGGGGAAGAGAGAGAGGAGGGTTACAGGGGGCGAGGGGAGCGCTGGGCAGGGGGAAGTAGCACTCACGTCCTCGCTCCTGCCGCTCTGCTCCTGCAGGGCCTTCTGCAAGTCCTCCACCTGGGCCCGCAGCTCCGACAGCTGCTGCTGGTTCAGCCTGCAGGGTGGGGGCTGCTCAGTGCTCTCGTGCTCAGCTGGGCCCCAGGGGACCCCTCCTGGGCATCCAGCGGGACACCCACCTCCGCTGTGTCTCCAGCGCGTGACGCGCACGGTTAGCCTCCTCCAGATGGCGCTGCAGCTCCGCCTGCCTCTCGCGGTCCGCCGCCTCCTGCTGGCACAGCCGCTTGTTCTCCAGCTGGAGCCGCAGGAGCGTTTCCCTATCGGGCCAGGCATGAGCGGGGCTGAGGACCTGTCATCCCAAAGGCCAACTCGGGCCAGCCGGTGGAACCAGCCAGTGCGTGAAGCTGGGGTCAGGAGGGACCTTGGGAAAAGAGCCCAACCAGAACTGAAGGCGGGGACCAGCTGCGGGGGTGGCCAGGGCCTGGGGTACTAGAGGCGGAGCTCTTACGGGCCTGGGGGCGGAGCCAGGCCAGAATGGAGCTAGAACACAAGGGTCAGAACAGCGGATGAGGCCACAGAGAAGAACAGCTGATTTGGGAGAATTCATGGGACAGGTCATAGATTACTGCACCTAGCAGGGACTCCACTGGAGTGCAAGGCTGGACCTTGGGGGTAGGAGATCAAATTGGCAGGGTTAGGATGAGGGATTTTTGCATGTGTGCTGAGAATGGATCATGCAGCTGGAAAGCCACCAAGGAAGAAGAAAGAGCCAGAGTGCTCGGCCAGGTCAGAGCAAGATTGGGAGTGGAAGAGCCCAGGAGCCTGGCTAGGACCTGGAAGCCTAAACCAAGTACCAGGCTGGTCCCTGCGCACTTCAGAGGAGGGCTGAGAGGCCAGGCCGGCTTGGTGGGAGGAAGCACCAAGTGCCTGGATACCTGAGCTCTGCAGGCAGGATCTCCGCTGCCAAATTCTCCAGGCCCGACAGGGTGGGGTCCAGCGAGGGGTCTGGAGGATGTAAGGGTCTTCAGGTCTCTGTGAACTTGCAGCCCCGGCCCCCAGGGCCTCTTTCTCAGGACTGTCCTTGGGGCTCAAGTTCAGCCGCACCCCCTCCCCAGGCCCCTGCAGCTCACCAGCCTGAGTCAACCCCCGCGGCTGCAGCTGGGTGCAGCGTAGCTCCTCGTTGGCCTCTCGCAGGGAGTCCCGCTCAGCCTGCAGCCGCTGCAGAGCCAAGGACAGAGTGCAGGCCACATGAGACAGACTGCCTCCCAAGGTGTGCTGGTGGGGAGCTTGGGCTGCAGAGCCTTGCCCTCACCTCTTTCTCCTTTGTCACCAGTTCGTACTTTTCTTCCAGGTTGCGGTACTCAAATAACCACTTCTCAGCCTTCATGGCTTCCTCTCGTCGTTGGCCCTGCAGTTCCTGAACCTGAACAGAAAGAAGGGGTGAGAGCCGGGCATGGTGGCTCATGCCTGTCATCCCAGCACTTGGGAGGCTGAGGAAGGAGGATCACTGTGAGTTCAAGGCCAGCCTTGGCTACATAATGAGTTCAAGACCAGCCTGAACTACATAGTGAGACCCTATCTCAAAAAAAAGGGCTGAGGCCAGGTGTGGTGACACATGCCCCTAATTCCAGGACTGTGTAACCTGAGGCAGGAGGATCGCCATGAGCTCCACGCTAGCCTGGGGTAGATAGTTGAGTTTAGACCAGCCTGGACTACAAAGCAAGATCCTGTTTCAAAAAAAAAAAAGGGGGGGGCGGGGAGGGTGAGGACTGCAGGGATGGAAGGAAGGGCAGCGATTTAGGACAAGGATGCTTAAGAGCAGAAGGTGGGGCTTACAAACCTAGACAGATCTGGCCTGAGTCAGGGACGGCCCTAAAGTGTGTGGCCTACAAGGTGAAGGCGGGGCTCGGTGAAGTCCCGGGTGGGGTGCGTGCGTTTGGGAAGCGGTGTCCAGAGTGAGGGCGGGGCTTCGGGCAGCACTGAGAGAGGTTCAAGTAGGGGCCATGTCTGTTGGGTGGGGGGCCTACAGGCGTGTGGGCGGGGCTGCAGGCAGCAAAGGGAAAGTCTCTAGGATAGGGCCTCCTCACCTGCCTCCGTTGTGCCTCCAGCTGGGCACGCAGCAAGCCGGCCCTGCGTAGCTCGTCCTCCAGCTGCCTCGTGCGCTCCGCGTGGCCCGCATTGCGCTCCTCCAGCTGCCGCACCTGTCGCCGCAGCTCCTGCAGCTCGCCCAGACGGCGACGGCAGCTGTCCAGGGTGGCTTCCAGCTGCCCTGCGCGCTCCGAGGATTGCCTGTGAGGGGTCAGGCAAGGGGACAGTCAGGGGCCAGCTGGGATGCTGGGCCCTTGGGGCAGGAAAGGGTGCGAACTGGGAATGGGATGGGTTCAAGGTGAAGGGTTCACGAGAGTGGAGGGCCAGGGGTCTACCAGGGCCTGGTGCTGTTGGGGGTCATTAAGGTAATGGTTAGCCCAGGGTTACAATCGGAGAAGCTTCAGGGGTTTTTTTTTGGTTTGGTTTTTTTTTGTTTTTCTTGGTACCGGGGATTGAACTTGGGACCTTGCGCTTTCCAGGCAGGTGGCGGAACCACTGAGCTAAATCCCCGGCCCAGGGTTTTTTATTTTTTAGACAGGCTCTCCATAAGTTACTAAATTGCCCAGGCTGGGCTTGAACTTGAGATCATACTGCCTCAGCCTCCCAGAATGCCAGGATGACAGGTGTGCACCACTACTCCTGGCTCGAAGTGGATTTGTGGGGATACAAATGGGTGATGGGTCACAGAGGGAACGAGGACCCAAAGGGGACTGAGGATCCCCCAAGGACAGCATGGGGGTTTGGGAGAATTATAAGGCAAGAGCACTAAGGGTCTTTGGATATACAGTGGACAAGGGACCTACTAGGTACTTAAACCAAGAGTGCTGTAGGGTCATAGGGGGCCCGTCAGGGTTACAGAAGACACAGTAAGGTCATAAAGGGCTGCAGGCTGCAGCTGTAGAGTTCTGGAGGGCACATAGGATCCAGGGGCATGCTGGGGCCTGGAGTGGGGGGTCTGGAGAGTGTTGCTGGGGGAGGTCCTGTTTGTTGAGGGTTCTTGGGGTCTGGATTATAACATGAGATAGTAGCACTGTGGGGCTGTGGGAGCACTATAGGTGCAGGGTGTCTGCTGGGGTCCAGGGATGTAAGGGGTTCAGGATACTGCAGTAGGGCCCAGCTGGTATTGCGGGGTTTGGGGTGGTATGGTGAAGTCTGGGGGCACTCAGACCATGCTGCAGATATGCAGTGGGCTCCCTGGGACTCTGGCTCACCGAAGCTCATCTATCTCATCCTTCAGTGCCTGCGCCTCCTGGGCCAGGCTGGTCAGCGCCTGGTTCCGCTGCTGCAGCTCGGTGATCTCTCGCTCCAGCTCTGTGCACCGAAGCCTTTCATCCTCCCGGCTGCTCTCCAGCCTGGGGGTGGCAGGGGAAGGGCTCAAAAAGGGGCTGCTGCCTCCACCCTAATCTCCCAGCCCCCTGGCCCTGGTCCTCAGCTGCCACACCTGAAGTTCTCCTCTTGTAGCTGTTCCAGCTGGGACTGGAGCAACAGCAGTTTTTTGGCTGTGAGACCTGGGGTACCCTCAGCCTCTGGCCGGCCCACTCGCTCACGAAGCACTGCATTCTCTTGTGCCAGGCTCTGTTTCTCCTCGGACAGGAGTACCAGCTGCAGGCAGGGAGGCGAGTTAACTGGAGCCTGGATGGGGGTGCAGCTGACCCAAAGCCCCCCAGTGCCTCCCTACCTGCCGCTCAAGGTCCAGACAGTGCTGCTGGAGCTCATCCCCCTCCTCGGCCTCCTCACTCAGGAAGTAGTACCTGCGGGACTGAGCAGATGGAGGGGAGTGGTTGGGGGGCTAGGGAGCCAGGAGGACTTGGGGAGGAAGGCTGAGATCTCTAGGGGGACAGGGGAGCCCAGCCAAGGGACCCTAGGATCTAAGAGAGGAGTGGAGTCCCAAGTGACTGAGAGAAGGGTAATTCAGGAGCCCTGGGGACTTGGCAAGGAGAGAGGCCAGGACCCTGACTGAGGAGGGGTTGGTTTACAGGCCTCAGGAAGAGTCCCTCCACCTTGTGAAGCCCCATCTACAGGGTGGGGCCCATCAGCAAGGTTCTCCACCCTTACCTGCGTGTCAAAGTTGCCATATGTCTCTGGCGACAGGGAGTCAGGGGTGTCTTTGGTCATGAGCTGAGGGTGGGGGAGGCATTCTGATGAGCTGAGTGCTCTGATTTTTTTTTTTTAGTACCAGGAATCAAACTCAGGATCTCGGGCTTGGCAGGTAGGAGAGGTACCACTGAACTAAATCCCTGGCTGATTTTTGTTTTTGAGACAGGGTCTTCCTATGTAGTTCAGGCTGGCCTTGAACTCACTACATAGCCCCAGATGGCCTCAAAGTCATGGCAATCCTCCTGCCTCAGCCTCTCAAATCCTGGGATGATAGGTGTGCATCACCACACCTGGCTCTGAGCTGAGCTGTCTGAGGACAAGCCTTCAAGCCTTCTCCAATCCAGCCTAAGAAGGTGTCTACTCTCAGGTCCCCAGAGCCAGTTCTCCCCAATAACCTGAGCCCAGAGGCTGCCCCCTGCCTCTGACATCGAGGGAAGGTACCTGGAGGCTGCAGGATTGACTTAAAGCTGGCAGACATGAGACAGAGATGGCTGGCCAGGTGACCTCCAGGTAGAGACTAGATCTTACCAGGGCTTGTGCCAGTTACCTCTCTCAGCCCTGGAACCATTCCCTCCTGACACTCACACATCCATACCTACCTCCTGGATGGCTTCCATCACTACATGTTGAACTGACTCCTCCAGTGTCATGATTCTCTGGATGTGCTCTGGGGATCAAGGTGGGGTGACTGAGACCCAGGGGCAGCTCAAGGGAGGAATGAGGATTTTCTCAGGTCAACCCCTGGGGACCCCTGAGCTCTCCCTCTGGCCTTCCCCATACCCTGCTTTTTCTCGCAACTGATTGCACATCCCAGCACCAACTGTAGCAGCTTGCCCAGCTCCGACGGGTCTGAGAACTGGCCAAGCAGGCTCACATCCGGGAGGTGCGGTTCCAACACTGGATGCCCCAAGACCTGAGGACAAAGAGGTAGAGAGGGAAAATAGGCTTCACAGACCCAAGCCCTTCTCCCGAGCCCAACCAATCAACGGCCTGACAGTTACTCACATCCTGAGAGTACTCCAGCAGGCTCCGTAAGATCTTTTCCAGATTGCTGACCTGGGGAGGCGGAGGTGCTCTGTACACTGTACAGGGGCCCAGAGGCCCTGACCTCAATCTGCCTCCACTTCTTGTTGTCCCCCGCACCACACACATACTTCTCATTCCCTGCTTGGCCCTGCTTTCTGAAGGTACCTTCCCCAAGAGTGACCTCTCTGGCCATGCATCCTGTGTCCACCTTATCATATTTGCTCATGCACTCCCAGCACACAATTGCTAGCCAGGGGTGGTGGTGGTACATGCCTGTGACCCCCACAATTGGGAAACTGAGTCAGAAGAATCTCTGTGAGTTTGAGGCCAGCCTAGGCTACACAGTGAGTTCAAGGCCAGCCCGAACTACATAGTGAAACCCTGTCTCAAAAAAACTAAAACAGTGCTGGGGATTTAGCTCAGTGGTTCTGCCGCCTGCCTCGAAAGGGCAAGGTCCTGAGTTTGATCCCTGGTACCAAAAAAAAAACCAAAAAACAAAAACAAAATCAGAACGCAGTTGCTTTCACAACATGGTTCTAGTCACTGTCATCTCTCACCTGGAAGACTGCACCAACCACCTCCAATACTGCAATTTATTTTTCAGCTCTGGGGATGGAACCCAGGACCTGGTGCGTGCTAGGCAACCCTCTCCACTGAGCTGCACCCCCAGGCCCTCAACTTCCATTCTTGCCCACACTCCATTCCTCTCCAGCCAGCCAGGAGGAGCTTTTTCAAGGGCATGCCAGGTTGTATCTTTGCTCAGGTGAAATCCTTCCCTGACTTTCCACAGCACTTAAAATAGAATCCACACACCCTCTGAGTCCTGCCAGGCCCTTGATCACTTCATCTCCTACAATTCTTGCCCTCTTGCTCTCTCTTTTGACCTCCCCCCCACCATTCCTCAGTTATATCCAGCTCATTTCCAATGCAGGGGTTTTGCACTTGCTATTCCCTCTGCTGGAGAACTTTCTTTCTTTCTTTTCTTTCTTTCTTTCTTTCTTTCTTTCTTTCTTTCTTTCTTTCTTTCTCTCTCTCTCTCTCTTTCTTTCTTTCTTTCTTTCTTTCTTTCTTTGTACTGGGGATCGAACTCAGGACCTTGCACTTGCAAGGCAGGTGTGAGGCCACTGAGCTAAATCCCCGGCCCTGGAATACCAAATCTCCCCTGGAAATCAGCCCATCTTCAGGAAGCACCTCCCTCCCTTACCCTCTCTCATGATCCTACTTTTATTATGGTCATTGATCTATTACCATCAAAAGTTCATTTTTGTGGGTGTGGTAATGAGGATTGAACCTAGAGCTTCATTTACACTGATCTACATCACCAGACCTTTTTTTTTCTTTTGGGACAAGGTCTTGCAAAGTCACTAAGTTGGCCAGGCTGGGCTAAAACTCAAGATCCTTCCAGAGTACCTGGGATTACAAGTACATGCCACCATGCCCAACTAGAAGTTAAATTTTGTTTTTGTTTTTGAGATTAGGTCTCAATATGTAGTCGGGCTGACCTTGACTTCAAGGTGATCCTCCTGCCTCAGCCTCTTGGGTGCTGGGATCACAAGCATGAGCCACCACACCCAGCTTGGCTAGAAGTTAATTTTTATGTTTCTATATGTATTGTTTGTCCACATTACTGGAGTGGAAGCCACATGAAGGCAGGTTTTGGTCTGTTATTCCTTGCTCAGTCCCCAAGAAATAGGTGTTCAATAGATGTACTGAGGAACAAAATAGTTGTCTGGTCACATCTCTGTTCCTGGCCAGGTGTGTCTGTCCGTCTCTCTAGCTGCCCCACTGTGTGATCTCTTCACTATTGTGTCCTCCTAGTCATGAGTCCACCTGTCACCTTCAGCTTCCAGTTGGGACCTGGATCCTCTGAGATGCTCTGGAGCCATGCTTCGTTAAACCAGGAGGGGTCTCTGGGGGCAAGAAGATGCTATTAGCTGGCTGGGGCACCCTTTGGGGAATCTCCCCCTCAGCCCCACTCACATCTGGTTCAGCACGTGGGCAATGGCCAGGCCACTGCTCAGGTCCTGGGGGCTGGTGAAATGGGGTGGAACTTGGAATGTCTGCAACTGAGGAGAGAAGAGAAGGGCAATGGGGAAATTCAGGGCCTGGAACTCTTGAACCACTGCTCTTCTGCAGTCTTTTCCTGGCTAGCAGAAACCTCCCAGTTGGGCGGGCACAGGCCTGTTGCACTAGCAGCCAGCTTTACGGAAGGCGTGGCTTCTGCACACCTGAGACCGGAGGGGGCGTGGCCTTCTTTCACCTCTGCCCAGTAAACCAGGTCAAGGCGGCACCACGTGACCAGGCCAGCACACCTGTGCCACCTACCCTACGTGAGCCAGGCAGAGGGGCGGGGCCTCACCTGTCCTTTCCACGCAGACCTGCCACGTGACAGGGGCGGGTGCTCGGACCAAAGTCCAACGGCCAGCCAGGCCTACGACCCCCTCCACCTTTCAGCCCAGGACGGAGAGGCCGACTGGGGGCAGGGCCGGGATCGCGGGCGAGAGGAGCGAGTGGGCGCTCACCTGTCCCCAGACCCGCCCCCCGACCTACCCAGGTGAGCAGAGACCCGCATAGCTCGGCCTTGTCCACGCTCATGGCTCCCGATCCGATTCGACCCCGCCACGGACGCTTCAGGGTCCGCCACCAGCGAGAGCCAGCCGCCCCTACCTCCCGCTCCGCCTAGAGCGCCGCCCCTCCCGCCCCGCCTCCCGGGCCCATGCCCCGCCCCTTGCACGTGATTTCGCCCGACTCCCGCGCTTACCTCCAGCCCCGCCATCTTGGGTCCAGGCAGTGCCGGGAGCCCGCGCAGCCGCTAGGGGTCAGTCTGCCCCAGCCGGGCTCCTGGGCGGGCGGCCAACTCCCCTGCTCCGCGTCTCTTTTGGATTGGAAAAGTCCTCACGATCCTTCTAAGGAGGAGCTGCCCCGTCCTGCTGTGCAAGCAGGAGCATTCACGTCCTTTCCCTCCAGCTGAAAGACATTTAACTGCCTTGCGATCAAAGCCTTGATTTGTGGGGGAAGGCGCGAGCCGTAACACATCTCGTGGATTCGGTGTAGGCGATCCTAAAGGCATCACTGGTGCAGGTGACTCGGAGTCCTGCCCCACCCAAGGTGGGCCAGGGGACACGGGTGTGGGCCCAAGTAGAGGTCAGGAAGGATCGGCCAGCACTTGCCAGCACGGGTCAGTCCCACTCCGAGCTGCCCTGCGCCTTCTCTGTGCAGTTCACGAAAGCTCCTGACGCTCGAAGACCACCAGGGGGCGTACAGAGCGCGGCCTACTGGCCAGAGGGTGGCTCACCCCCAGACCCTCCGACGGCAATGAAGGGGGCTCAAAGGAAAGACGGAACGATCGAGGTTAACAATAACAACGCGTCAGGCGAGGTGGCGCACGCCTGTAATCCCCCTCTCGGAAGACTGAGGGAGTACGATCTCCGAGAGTTCGAGGTCAGCCTGGGCTACATAGCGAGACCCTGTTTCAAAAAAACCAAACAGTAACATCACCAAGTCACGTCTATGGAGTGCCCACTGTACGCACTCCCTGCGCTAGGGGATTTAAATACACGCACATTTGAATGCCCCGGACGACCTCAGTGGCAAGTCCTGTTTTAATTCTCAGTTTTACCGAGGAAGAAACCAGAGTATCCAGGTAGACCTCGACTCTGAGGGGGGGGAAGTAAAGCCCTAGCCCTTTGACCCCAGGGTCCCCTTCCTAGTGGCCCCTCCCCCCAGGCGGGCGGGGTACTGTACTGTAATTGGAGGTTATTAGCTGTACCCGAGGCAGGGACAGGCTCTGCTCTGGGGGTGAGTCCAGGTCGGAGGGGAGGGGAGCTGACTGAGCAACCCTATGCCAGAGCGGGGGTGGGCAAGGTGACCGCAGCTGAGCATGCGGTCCCTTCATCCAGCCAACTGGTGCAGCCCACTCAGACACGCTGCCCGGCGCACCCGGAGCCTGGGAGCAGGGGCCACACGGCCACCACTCCGCCCGGCCCAGTCCCACCTCCAGCCTTAGGATCGGGTAGAGGGAGCAGAGGGGACAGGGACCGGAACCACCGGGCCTGGGGCTCCCAGGCTGGACTGCCTTCTGCTGGGCGTGGAAACAACTAATCCCTGGTCCCCCATCCCCCACTCCGGCTTACACGGGAAACGAAGCCACCCCATGCCCAAGTAGCAGTGGGAGGTGAGACTGGAATCCCGAGAATGGGGGGCTGGACATCCTGAGACCCTCAGATATTTGGGGTGGGGGTCGCGGGGATTTTGGTGTTTGGGGAGAGAAATCTAGGAATCCAAGTATTTGGGGAAATTTACTTAAGTTGCTCTAATATTGGCTGGTGTGATGTTATGGGCATTCCAGATGTTCAGGGAGCCAAGATTTAAGTAGAGATCCGCGGTCTCAGTTTGGGAAAGAGCCACAAGCCTCTGAGTCAAGGGAAGAGTCCCGCATTTGAGGGAAACAGGGGAGCTTCTGTGTTGGTGGGGAAGACCAGCAGCCCGCTTCACAACACAGGCAGCCGTGCTGTGGAGGCGGGATCTGGGGACCTTCAATTCTACAAAGGGGGCCACAAACTGCGTTTTTGACAGGGACCCCATATTTGAGGGAAGGATACAAACCCGTTTTAGGTTCAAGGAGCCCCAAAGTTTGGGGAGGGTAGTCGGGAGGGCTTCGTTTGTAGGGACTGAAAGCCTCCAAAGTGCAGGTCTGGACCAGAAGCCCCCAGCTGGTTTGAGGACCCCACCCCCTCCTATCTGTTTCCAGGAACAGCTGGGCCTGGGCTGGGTTGTACTGCTGGGAAGCCTGTGACTCAACCCCTCCCTGTGGCCAAGGCTGGACCCTGGCCGGCCCCCTCTAGCCTGCACATCTGGGCAGACACCCATTCATGAGGACTGGGATGGGAACCCAGGGTCCCACAACTGGAGCATAGCATCCTCCCACCTTCCTCCGAGCTGACCCAAACTCCTGAGTGGACCCCATGCACGGCTATCATGGGGAACCCTGACAGGGCCCCTATGCCCTAGATGCTGACATCCTGCCAGGCACTCCTATCCAGCCCCCTCTCCTGTGTCCCAGTCCACATAAAATGTGCTTGCATTTGTGTAGGTGTGAAGCCATGGGCCTTTGATTGTGTGTGCACAGGCCTGTGTGTCTACATCCACCTGTGCCTTGGATCCCTGGAGATTTTGTAACTGGGTGTCTGTGATTTGGTTTCTTTGTTGTTTTGCAATACTGAGCTACATTCCCATCCTTTTTGTTGTTGTTAAATAAATTTTATCTTATTTTATCCCATCCCCCTCCACATACAAAAGCTTTGTTTTCACCCATCCTTTTTTTTTGCTACCAGGGATCAAACTTGGAACCTTGAGCTTTCGAGGCAGGCAGCAGAACCACTGAGCTAAATCCTCAGCCCTTAGGTGGGACTTGAATGTTCCCTCTTCCTCCCTCAGTCTCCCTCAGGGTTGCAACTGCAGCTCTGTGCCACTGCACCCAGCTTGTCTATGTGATTTGATGGTGCAGGCGCTGTCGGGACTGGGGAGTGAGACTGTAACACATCCTTGTCCGTGTTTAACATCCAGGTTTCAGTCTCTATGCAGTCTTTTTGTTTTGTTTTTTAGTATGAGGGATCAAACTTGGGGAGCTTGTGCTTGCGTGGCAGGCGCAAGAACCACTGAGCTAAATCCCCAGCCCTCTATACAGAGTCTGGATGGCTGTCTCTGATTGTGCTGGTGTTGTGTGTCGGTCCCTACTACTGTTCCTGTGCATGACTTTGTTTTGGGAATCAGTCTCCATGTATTTTTTTGTTTTTTGTTTTGTTTTTTGAAACAGGGTCTCACTATGTAGCCCAGGTTAGTGTTGAACTATGTAGTCCACGCTGGCTGAGAAGTCCCTATGATCCTCCTGCCTCAGCCTCCCGAGTGCTGGGATTGTAGATGTGCACCACCATGCCTAGCTTCTATGTCTTGTGTGGTGTGACAATCAGTGTCTGAACATGGGCTCAGGTTGTACGTTGTGATGGTGTCCTACTTTGTCTTCATCATGGGTCTCCCTGTGACAGTGTGACCTTGTTTCCCTGGTTTGTCTACACTCCTTTGCACAATGTGAGTATTCCTGTGTGTGGCCTTGTCTCTGCCTGTGCCCTACTTTGCGTGCCCTGTGATAAGTGTGGGGGCCTGAGTGTTGTGTCTGTCTCCACATTGTGTCTCTGCTGGCACAGTCTCCATGGGAGAGGGGGTGTGTGTGTGTGCCAGTCCAAGCCCCAGTGTCCAAGGCTCTGTGATCGGTTTTCCTCTTGGCCTGGATGGTGGGGCATTATCAGTGTCTGTAAATGCAATCGCTGTGGCTTGGCTGTGTCCCTATCACAAACCGCAGGTGACCGAGGTGCTGCGTGACTCTGCACACCCGTGGTGAGTAACCGTTTGTGTCCATATTCACTGCGCAGCTGGCTGGACGGAAAGGGTTTTGCTGCTTTGTGGCAGGTGTATCCTGTCTCTGTGTGACACTGAGGGTCAAGAGCAGTTATCCCGTCTGTGTGTGCGGAGGAAGGTGGTGTCACAGTCACCCCAGCCAGCGCTTAACCGGCTTAACCGTGGGAGGGGCGAGGTGCACAGGAGGTTTGCACCCCCTCAGCTCCTCCTTGCTCTGCGGGGGTGCGTGCGTCGTGCGTGACGTGAGACACAACGGAGGCCGCCGAGTGCGTGGAGCCGACGCGGTCGTGCGTGCGAGCGCGGGGTCGGAGGAGGGGCCGCTGCTGCGTGCGTGCGTGCATGCGTGCGCGCTGGGGGCTGGGCTCACTGGAAGGCCGAGGTGAGGGGTGAAACTCAAGAGGGGGAGGGGGCTGCTGTTAACCCCTTCCTGCCTGACCCGAAACTCGGTGGCCCAGGCCTAGCGCACGGGGCTTCCCCAGCCCGCGAGGGGGCAGCCCCTGCGAGGAGCGGACCCCCCCCAACCCGCAGAAGCCGGGACCCTCCTGTTGCCATGGAAACCAAGCTTCCCGCGCAGTGCTGAGCTGCTTCCTTCTCCTCCTCCAGTTCCATAGTTCGCACACCCCGCGTTTTCCCCTCCTGTTCCCTCTACCCCAGCGAGGACGGGGTCCGGGGTGACTCAGGCCAGCCCAGGGGTCCCCTAGCCGCCGGCCTCGCCCCCTTTCTCCGCTTCCGTGACTCAGCCTCGCAGCTTTACCCCGCGGTGACTCAGGCCCCTGGGGAGGGGGCT
This sequence comes from Heterocephalus glaber, assembly GCF_000247695.1. The sequence continues at coordinate 395,801 of NW_004624901.1, forward strand.
TCGGGCTCCGGGACCCCCCTTCATCACCGCCCCCCCCCGGGGGGGGAAGCTGACAACAGGTTCTGGAACCGCTGGCTCCAGGGCAAGGGACCCCCTCCAGCGCGAACGCGTCCCGCCTCCCCCTCCCGTGGCTGACCCTCACGGAGGTCCCTGCGGCCTTTCCCAACCCCGCAGGGCAGAGCCTCCCCACCGCATCCCTGCCTCCGGGAACCCGCCCTTCCCCCAGCGCAGCCACAGGAAGCTTTGGCAGTCTGTCGCGGCGATGAAACGGTTAAAGCCGTTTCTTATTCATTTCATCCAGGGGCCCCTTTTGACTCAGAGCAAGCGGGTCCCCCCAGGACCGGGCCTCCCGGGGGCCTGGGTTCCTACTCCACCCCATAAGCACCGTTTTGGCTGGTGAGCGGGGGCGGGGGGGGGGTCCTGGAGCATCAGCATGCAGAAATGGGTTCACATCCTGTTTCTGCCCTCATCGCTGTCTGGGCCTCAGTTTCCCCGTATGAAAAGGGAATAATTATGTCTAGCTCTTTGAGTTGTTGTGGGAATTAGATGAATGACATTAACTCTTTGCATTCAGAGCTGGACACAGGGGCAGAGATCGCCTCCTGTCTCTTGGGCCTGAGTGTCCTGGTACCCGGCAGAGGCTAGTGCTTCGTGCCCCACCCAGGCTTTCTGAGGCCATGGGGTTCACTCTGTCTACCCCCTACCCAGGGCGAGCACCCAGGAAGTGAGAGGTGGGGCAGGAATGAGGCGGAACCTGTTGGGCCCGTCACTTCCCCAGCCCCCACCCTCATTCCCGCGCCCTGACAAGGACCCCCCCCCCCGCGAGGCCTCCCAACCCCCGCTGCCCTGGACGCCTGGGTCCTGACCTATGGGTGGCCAGAGGGAGGGGATGTCTGATGGAGACGCCGTCTCGGGAACATCCTGTGGACGGCTGGCTGGACAGACGGGAGGGTCAGCCCCTCCCAGGGCAGGGCCAACATTGGCTGGGGGCAGAGTAAACATGGCCCAGGGTGGCCAGACTGGGGGGGGGGGGCTGCAGGAATGTCCACACACAGTCACCCCAGCGAGCCAGGCCAGACGCACAAACTCCTGTCACCCTAGCCACACTGAGCCAGCCAGGGAAACACAGATGGGGTCAGACTACAGCTGAGTGGGAGGACCCAGCCCTGGCTGACACAGACGCAGTGACAGCCGACTTGAAAACAAGACAGAGGGCTCCAGGTGTAGCTTGGTGGTAGTATGTGCTTGGCATACAGTGTGAGGGTCCAGTTGCCAGGGCCACATGTGTGCACGTGCGCACATGCACACTCAAGACGGAAGGAGGAAGAGACACACTGTCCAACATAGAAAACCATCAACAGTGCAAAACTGCAGGCAGGGTGTGTGAAACAGATAAATCTGATGGGCACAGGGGAGAGACAGAACTGTGCCCCAGACACAAGTGGCCAACACATGCCTGTGACAAGTTCAGAAAGAAGGTACCATCACCTTTAGCACAGGCACCCTGAGAGCCACACAAAAGGTGTGTAGACATACACCGGCAGGTCCTGATACAGAAGAGAAAGACACACACACACAAGTGAAGGTGTCCAGAGGCCAGAGAGACACACATACCCCTGTGGTCAGATGGACAGAGAGACATCGTCTACACACCAGGACAGCTGCAGGCACCCACCACAGGTCACCACCACCACAGCTGTGGGGTACAGACTTGGAGATGAGGCCTTACACACATGGGACCCACCGGCAGACTGTGAAGTCATAGACAGACTGACAGTCCCAGCCAGGTCTGGCTGGAGGGTCCTAACCACCACACAGAGGCAGGGACGGGCCACAGAGGTCATTCATAAACACTCGGGCATAGCCTCGGCCAGCATACACACCCAGCACACACTGCGAAGAAACCACAAACACAGACGCATGCACACACAGACCACACACATATACACAGATCAACCAGGTATTGTCTCTCGCTCACACACACACACACACACACACTAGTAACAAATCACATACAGATCAGCCAGGTGTCTCTCTTACACACATATAGGCCAATCACATCTCACACACACACACAACACCTCAACCAGAGAACAAACCCACACAAACCAGTCATAGACTTCTGTCTCTGTCTCTCACAGACACACCGTCCACAGACCACACATAAAAACACAGAGACCACACACACCAACATACCAGACACAAATAAGTTGGCCATAGAACTCCAAAACAGCCTGCACACCCATGCATATAGGCCAGCCACACATAGCCATTCCCTATAGAGTACACACACACACTCCTCCCCCAGTCCACAACAAACAAAAGAGACAGACCCCACAGAGACAGATCCCACACTCCCTGCAGGGCTGGGCCAGCCAAGCCTGGAGCTATCCTCCAGCCGCGGGTACTGCACTCTTACACGCCCGACGGGCAGACTGACAGCTGCTGGGCCACCCGTAGACCCCCAGCTTTGCTGAGGTTCTATGGGACTTTGGGCTCTGACCCCCAAAGTCCCAATGCTTCCTGTCCTCAAACATCACCCCTGTCCTTCCCTCCCACCTGTTCTCCACTTCCCCTGGGAGGCCCAGCTCAGCAGCCATGGCTCCGGCTGTGGGCTGTTTTCTCATCACATCCTCATAAAGAGGGCACCTGGGAAATGAGTGATACCCAAGCCCCCCAAGACCTCAGCAGCAGCTTTGTGGGAAACTCCCCCTGGGCCTAGTTGAGTCAGCATGAAGAAAGAGACTGCTTCCAAGAACCCCCAACAGCTTCCTCTCCAGGAGAGGGGCAAGGGACCCCCAAAATCACAGGGGTGGAGGAGGGGTGGCTGGCAGGCCAGGGGTTCCTGGGAAGGCCCTCTGGAATCAGTCCTTAGTTTCTTCCACCCAGCCGCCTGTCCACACCCAGGGGCAGGGACGCGGGCAGCTGGGTGCTTTGACTTGTGGGTTCCTGCCCTGGCCTGCCCACTGGCTGACTCATGGGCAGCCCCCAGCCCAGTTTCCTGGTGAGAGTCCTGTAGCCAGCTGGTCAGCGAGGCCAGAGAGGAGGAGGGTCAGTGGAGCTGGTCAGCGAGGCCAGAGAGGAGGAGGGTCAGTGGACTATTTATAAGAAGGAGAAGTCCCTGGTGCCAGGGCCAAAAGCCCCAGAGACCAGTGGGTGGGGGTGGGTGAACTTCCTCCTTATCCTGTCCCCTGAGCCTAGGGACAGGGTTGTCGGGAGGGCCTGGTCACAGGTGCTGGTTTGGAGCCCAGGAGTAGGCAGTACCCAGTGGCCAGTGTGGGTGTCCAGGCCAGATGGAGGAGGGGGCTATCACATCCTCCTCCCCAGGCAGGCCTGGCGCCAACAGGGCGGCATGAGGGGGCGGCACCTAGGCCACAAGGGTGAGACTGGCAGGGGCCTGAAACCTGCTGTACCAGCTTGGCCAGGCCCCCACCCTCCATGGCTAGCCTTTTCCCCACCCCCTGCTCAAACACCCATACAGAATCCATAGGGCTGGGACCCCACTCCAAAATGCTGGTCTGCCCGTAAACACCACTGCACTCAATGTGCCAACTCTTTCAACCACTGGGTAAAGACCCTTTGCAAAAGGGCAGCATGTATTTGGTATTGCATCAGTATCCATCTCATTGCATAGCATGCACAAAATTCTGGGTTCAATCTCAGTACTGCAAAAATAAAATAGCCGGGTGTGGTGGCGCATGCCTGTGATCCCAGCACTCAGGAGGCTGAGGCAGAAGGATAGCCACGAGTTCGAGGACAGCCTGGGCTACACAGAGAACTCAAGGCCACCCTGAACTATACAGCAAGACCCTGTCTCAATAATAATAATGATAATGATAATTATAATAATCATTGGGGCTGGGGATGTAGCTTAGTGGCACTGTTCCTGCCTGGCAAGCACAAGGTCCTGAGTTCAATTCCTGGTATTGGGGAGAAAAAAATCACTCCTCGGCCTTTTGGCTAAGGTCAAGTGTAAAAATAATAATAGGGGCCAGGGATTTAGCTTAGTGGCACCGTGCCTGCTTCCCAAGCACAAGGTCCTGAGTTCAATCCCCAGTACTGCCAAAAAAAAAAAAAAATAATAATAATAAATAAAATAAAAACTAAATGCCCGTCCGGTTGCAGTTATCCACAGTACCTCACAGATTACCTAATGCTCTGGAGACAGGCAGCTTGGGTTATATCCCAACTCTAGCACTTGTAGCTATGGGACATAAGGCAAGCTCTTTAATTTCCTGTGCCTCATTTTCTTGTCTATTCAGTGGTGAAACAAATAGCACACATTGGCTGGATGGCTGGAAGCAGCCAATAACTTATTTTGTGCAACCCACTTAGAATGGTGTCGGGCCCCTGCTAAGAGCCATGTAAGTGTTAGCTATTAAAATAATAATTACTATTTCTCAGTGTGTCTGTATGTCTCCTAGTCTCCCCGTCTGTCTGCATGACACCAACCCTACCTCTTCCTGTCCCTTGGGCCATCTCTCCTTCCCCTGACCCCTGTGCTCCCTCCACCCACTCTTGCTCCTTAGGCTCAGGTCATGCCTCTATGCCACTGCAATGGCCTGGTCTCGATCCAGGGCTCCCCCCAGCATGGCCAGCCTCAGCTCTGGCCACAAGTGACTCACTGTGGTCTCCTGCCCCATGGGACCTGCAAGTTGGCTTCCCAAGATTCTGCCCCACCCAGCCCCCCAATGCTGCCCGCCCCACCCCCCCGAGCCAGGCCAGATGTCAGCTGCAGCTATTAGCATGGGCAGGAGACACAGGCCTGGCAGAGTGCCTGCTAGACTCAGCGGCCTCTGGAATCTCCCTGAGCCTGAGGTGGGGGAAGGGAGTTATTCAAGCAAGGGGCCAAGAGGAGGGGTCGCCCAGGGGTCCTGCAAAGACTGGGATGCCCCCAACCGCTTCTGGGATCTTCCAAAGCCCCTGCTGTGCTGGACTTCCCCTGCCCCTCAGCTCAGTTTCTCTTAACCTCTTTCATTTTCTTTCTCTCTCCCACACTTGGTAAGTCTGAGGCTGCCCCAAAGGCCAGGGTGCCCTTGACCCTCAGCATCCCTCTACCTTAAGCAGCTTCTTCCATCTTCCCACAGATGGGGCCCTGGGAAGCTGAGAAAGAGGGAGAGACTGGGCCTCTCACTTCTTGTGGTAGTGGCTCCAACACTCACTGCTTGAAAGTCCCACCTTGAGTCTAACTAGAAGCCTAAACCTCCATCCGGCTCTTCCTGAGGAAGGGGCAGCGGGTTCCTTCACTTCCCCTTGTATTTTCTGGCTGCTCTGGGCCAAGATGGGAGTGGATCCCCAGCCCAGAGGGGCGTGGGGGAAGGGAAAGGCACCCTGCCCGGGGTTGGGCAGCCGCGGTGCCAGCCCGCCCAGGCGCCGCAGAGGCCTCGAGGCATCAGCCCGCCCCCTCTGCTCCCCGTCGGGCCAGGGGCGAAGTCCGACCCAGGCCCTAGGGCAGGCGGGGACCTGCCGGCCTGGGTTGGGCTTGGCAGGGCTCAGCCCCAGAGCGGCAGGGCGAGGCGGGGCGGGCCGCCGTGGGGGCTTTGGGGGTGGCGGCCGGGGCTGGTCGAGACTAGCCGTCCGGGGGCCCGGGCGCGCCCTGGGATCTGGCAGCTACCCGGGACTCGAGTTTCTGGCTCCGGCCCGGGACAGCGCTAGTCCCGCCCCTTCCTGTGCCCTAATATGGGCGTCAGGGAGAAACTCTAGGGGTCGCTCCGCCCCTAGTCCTGCCCGCCAACTCCGGCCCGTTGCCATGGCGAACAGGACCCGCTCCGCAGCTGCATCCCCCTCCCACGGGCCGATGGAACCTCCCCGCGCTGGCGCCAGCGGGAGCTGCAGGAGGAACCATTCCGGGGCTGGGGGTGCAATGGTGACCTAGGTGGCTGGGCGGGTCTGCTTCCCGAGGCCTCCCCGGGGGGGGTCGTACGCCCGGGTTCCTCTTCCCAGGCGCGGAAAGCAGCCGGACCCAGGGCGGGGCGCAGTCTCGTAGGATCCGAGTGACGGAGACAGGGCCCGGCTCCTTCCCCCCGGGGCTGTTGCTACACTTCCTGCCTCGGCGCTCTTTCCCCAGCCTGTTTCTAAGGAAGGGAGTGGGGTTGGGCGACCGCACCCCGGCTGCCCCGCTGGGTCCAGGCTCCAGGAGCTGACAGGCTGTCGGGCAAGCCCAGGGTGACCAGCGGAGGAATTTAGAATCCATACAGAGTGTACAGGTGCCTACATCTCACCCATGAGGGAGAATGACCGTCACAGTGGACAGTGCAGTACCTGACGCCAGGGTCCCCAAAGCCCCTCCTCTGATAGGTCCTGATTGGGTACCTTCCTGTCACCTTCCTCTTAGCTCCTAGTGTGCCCGACCCTTCTACCTCTCCTTTCTTAGGTTTCACAGATGGGCGAATCTCTGCTCGACACATCCCCACCTTCTACCCCGTATGTTTTAAGTGACTCAGGGTACCCGGGTACCCTTGCTCACTTTCTGCACACCTAGATTTCCCCCATTCCTTCTCCTTCCCACTTATGGGAGGTACCCACCAACTCTCGCAAGGACTCCCCGAACCTCGACTCATTTCTTGTATATTGGGTGCTGCGGGTCTGCTCTTTGACTTTTTGGATCGCTTCCCTCCTCCTTTCTGTGAAAATTCCAGTACCTCAACCCCTCTGTTGTACCTGAGACCTCCAGTTCATTCCTGGGTCTGGCGTCTCCGGCCTCTTCTCGATTGATTTATTCTGTTTAACCCTCTCTTCCTTCTCCCCGGGGTCTCTCTGTTTTGTCAGTCCTCCCCACCTACCCCCGCCACACCGGGTCCCTTAGACCTTCCCAATACATCCGGGACCCCCCCTCCACTTGCTTTGTACTAGGTCTGCATATGCGTCCACCACTATACCCTCCCAAAAAGTCCTCCCCCGTGTGCCTCAGGCAGTCAACATCCTCCTTCCTCCGCACACCGGGTTCCCTCGAGCCCCTCCCCCTGCAGCCGTGCCGAGCCACCCGGCCCGTGGCCGCTGTTTACAAGGACACGCGCTTCCTGACAGTGACGCGAGCCGCCTCCTCCCCTTCCCCACGCTTCAGGAGGGGGCGCGAGGGCCCGGCTCCGGGGACGGCCAATCGGAGCGCACTTCCGTGGCTGACTCGTGTGCTATAAAGGCGCGTGGCTTCTGCTGAGCGGCTGGGACCTTGAGGGAGGCCAGGCCAGCAGCGCAGCCGGCAGGGAACGGGGAGCAAAGGGGAAGCGCCACCGAGCAAACGAGCGCGCCACAGAGGGCGAGAGGGCTCTAGAAGCCGGACAGACCTGTGCGAACCACTACCCCGACCGCTACCAGCCCCCGAGAGCACGCGATCATACGCCCGGTCCCTCCACCACCGCGGACAGTGCGCCACTCGCGCGGCGAGGCCCGGGGCGGCTCCGCGGGGACCCTGCCCAGATCGCCTGGGCCGCCCGGATGTGCACTAAAATGGAACAGCCCTTCTACCACGACGACTCGTACGCAGCGACGGGATACGGGCGGGCCCCCGGCGGCCTCTCTTTGCACGAATACAAACTCCTGAAGCCCAGCCTGGCGCTCAACCTGGCGGACCCCTACCGGGGACTCAAGGCGCCTGGGGCGCGCGGCCCCGGGCCGGAAGGCAGCGGCGCCGGCAGTTATTTCTCCGGTCAGGGCTCAGACACAGGGGCTTCTCTGAAACTCGCCTCCTCAGAGCTGGAGCGCCTGATCGTACCTAACAGCAACGGCGTGATCACGACGACGCCCACGCCCCCGGGACAGTACTTTTACCCCCGCGGGGGCGGCAGCAGCGGAGGTGCGGGGGGCGGCGTCACCGAGGAGCAGGAGGGCTTCGCCGACGGCTTCGTCAAAGCCCTGGACGACCTGCACAAGATGAACCACGTGACGCCCCCCAACGTGTCCCTGGGTGCCGGCGGGGGCCCCCCGGCCGGGCCTGGGGGAGTCTACGCCGGCCCAGAGCCTCCTCCGGTCTACACCAACCTCAGCAGCTACTCCCCGGCCTCTGCGCCCTCCGGGGCCACCGGGGCGGCAGTTGGGACAGGGAGCTCCTACCCGACGGCCACCATCAGCTACCTCCCCCACGCACCGCCCTTCGCCGGCGGCCACCCAGCGCAGCTGGGCTTGGGTCGCGGCGCCTCCGCCTTCAAGGAGGAACCACAGACCGTGCCCGAGGCGCGCAGCCGCGACGCCACGCCGCCGGTGTCCCCCATCAACATGGAAGACCAGGAGCGCATCAAAGTGGAGCGCAAGCGGCTGCGGAACCGGCTGGCGGCCACCAAGTGCCGGAAGCGGAAGCTGGAGCGCATCGCGCGCCTGGAGGACAAGGTGAAGACCCTGAAAGCCGAGAACGCGGGGTTGTCCAGCACCGCCGGGCTGCTCCGGGAGCAAGTGGCCCAGCTCAAACAGAAGGTCATGACCCACGTGAGCAACGGCTGCCAGCTGCTCTTGGGGGTCAAGGGACACGCCTTCTGAGCGCCCCCCTACGGAGACTCCGGCCTGGACTGCTGGGCGCGCGCCTCCTTGGGCGAGGGGCCGGCGGTGGGCACCGCCAGCCGGGGGCGCCATCTACACTGGACTCGGCCCACGCCCCGCGCCCAGCCCTCACCTCGACGTTTACAGTCCCCCACTTACATGCTTTTTTTTTTTTTTGTATTTTTTTTCTTTTGGAAATGGACTCGATTCATATTGAATATAATATATTTGTGTATTTAACAGGGAGGGGGAGAAGGGGGCGATTGCGGCGGAGCTGGCCCCGCCGCCCGGTACTCGAGCCCGCGGGGACACTGGGGAGGGGGTCCCCGCCCCCTGCCCTCCCCCCTCTGCACCGTACTGTGGGCAGAAACACGCACTTGATATCTAAAGAGTTTATTTTAAGATGTGTTTGTGTGTGTGCGCGTATGTTTTTATTGAATCTATTTAAGTAAAAAACTGATTCTTTATTAAATTGTTGTCTTTATTTCCAAGCCGGGCGGGTGGAGGGAGGCGGGTACTAGGTGCCCCCACCCAATTGCTGATTTTGTCTAGCTCCTATTGTACCTGTGGCCCCTGCCAGCGTTGCCTGGGTCTCCCTTGATCCCAGCTCAGGCCTCCGGTTCTCCCAGGGAAGGCAGATCTGGGTAGGAAGGTCCGAGGGCAGGGCTGGGTCCCACAGCTCAGCACTGGGGGGGTCAGCCACATCGGGCCAGACTCGCAAAGTGCAGGCGCGGCCCCGCCCTCCTACCGCGCCGGGGCTTTCCCCTCTGACGCAGCGGAAGTTTAGTCCATATATGGTCAGATTCTGCGCAGTGACGCTCCCGCGGTCTCCGGGCAGATTCCGGGAATCCCCTCCCCCGCTTTGCCGGGCAGGGCTGCGGCGCCGGGAAGGGGGCCGGGATTTTCCCGGGCAGGCGGCTGTCTGGGCCCGGAAAGCCCCAGGCCTGCGTCCAGAGCGCCCACGGTGGGCGGACTGGGCACTCCTGGCTCTTGGGAGCTGCCCTCGAACCTCCCCGAAAAGCTGGGGCCTGGACCCCGCAGCGCCCACGCCCCTCTGATCGTCTGGGCCAGGGATGCTGCAGCCTCCGCGCTCGGCCGGCACCGCCCCCCAGCACGCCAACACCGTCCCCCCAGCCCGCCAGGAAGGACGGCACCGCCCACCAGCTTCCCTTCCCCGTGCCAGGCCCGGAGCGGGGTGGTTGCCAGGTCTGGTCCTGCCAGGGCGGTGCTGCTGGGGCAGATGGGCGCCGCCACCGCCCTCAAAGTTGGAACACTGGACGGGGTGGGAGCCGCTAGCTGCCCAACGGGGTCTGGCCAGCCTTGGAACTGGAGGACTCCATAGCAGAGGAAGCTACCCCAAGCCACCGTGGTTTGGTGGGTGGAACAGACACGTGCATCAATTCTTGTATAAAATACGGGGGGGGGGGGTCATTTGAATGCTGGAGTTTGGAACCAGCCTGGCAACAATGAGACGAAATGACTGAAACAATCAGGTTGCTGCGGAGACCTGGCCTGGACCGTGGCAGACAGTCAACAACCATGATTTTGATATGGTGATAAGGGCTAAGACAGGAAAAGCAGGCCAAGGCAATAGTGAAGGGATGGGGAGGCAAGCTGCTCTGCACAAAGTATCAGAAACGTGTGGACTTTTCAGCAGATTAGAATAGGGGTCCTGAGGGGCCGGGAATTTAGCTCAGTGGTTTCGTCGACTGCTGCGCAAGTGCAAGCACAAGCACAAGGACCTGAGTTCGATCCCTGGTACAAAAAAAAAAAATAGGGGTCCTGAGAAAACAGAGGCCCACTGAGGGAACAGTGCACACACAGTTCCTGTGGCCCGGACAAGATGTGCCTGTGAAAGAACAGCCAGAAGACAATTGTGCCTGCAGTGGAATGAGCCTGCAGCAGGTAGATGAGAACAAGGGAGGCCTGGCAGGGGATTGGGAGTTGGGTGGGTGGTAGGGTGTTGCTCTTGAACTCAAAGCACAGAAAATTTCAATGGAAGATCACTGACTCTTGTAGAGTATTAGCTGGTGAGCAGTATTAATGGTGGGTGGGTCTATCACAGAGCCTATCAGCTCTGTTCTGGGGAAAGAAACCCGGGCTCAGTGAACATCGGCCAAGGCACCCCTGGGAACCCTGCGTATCTCCTGATACCTGCCTTAGCCTGCCCTGCCCGTTCCACTGCAGGGGCTGATAGGCCACCTCCCCAGGGACTGGGCGTGTAGCTCAGGCTCCAGGTGTTGGGTTTTCCCAGCCTCTTCTCCCATAACCGGACTTAACTGGGCCCCTTCCAAGCCTAGGGGACCATCCTAGTAACTTTGGTTTTTGTACTGGGGATTGAACCCATGGCCTTAGCACTGAGCTACATTCCCAGTCTTTTTTTCATTTTTTTTTTTTTTTAATCTTTTTTTGGTACCGGGGATCGAATTCAGGTCCTTGTGCTTGCACAGCAGACAGTGAAACCACTGAGCTAAATCCCCAGCCCTCATTTTTTATTTTGAGAAAGGGTCTCCTTAAATTGCTCAGGCTGGGGTTGAATTTGTGATCCTCCTACCTCAGCCTCACAGGGTGCTGGAATTACAGATGTGTTGCCACACCCAGCCCATGCTTCACATACTTTAAACTTGCATAAACAACCAGGGAAGATCACAGCTGCTAAACAGCGTTTGAACCAGGGTGCCTGATGGCGAGATGAGGGTGCTGACCCTCATGGGCAGCTTTCAGGATGTGGCGGGTCCTGGTATACTGTTTGTTTCTTCCGGGGGGAATGACAGTCCTCCAGTCTTGGAAGCCTCTCTCAGGCCAAGGGGGAAAAGGCAGGAGTATGGAGTGCATGAGGCCAGGCCGCCACCTCGTGGTAAAAGTCAGTAACTACGGAGTCAGTTTCCCAGCCAGGTCTTGGAGGAGATGGGGACCTGGGAAAGGGGAGGGGGACAGAGAGAATGCCAGACAGAACAAAAGGACAGACTCTTATCTGTCACTAATACTTTATTGGTCACCTACAGACCTGTGCCAGTGGGGTGGTCTCCAGGGAAGGGTCATTTGTTACCAGATAGCAGTGGGGGACCAGAAAGCCTTGGCCAAGTCCTCCAGCCTTCACCCAGGCCATGGAGTGTGGAGGGGTAGGTCCACCCTTCCTGGGCCAGCATGGACATCAAGGTAGAGACACAGGTGGGATCCAAGAGACAAGCTTACTCCCTATTTGCCAGCCTAGTTGTGTTTGGAGAAGTATTCCTTGCTGTCGTCCACAGTGGGCTTGATTGTATCGCTGCCGGGCTTCCAGCCAGCGGGACAGACTGTGGAAAGAGGATGTGTATGTGAGGATCACAGTAAAGCTCAGGGGATGGAGGCAAAGCCAGAGCCTATGTTACAGAGAAAAAAAAAATGCTGGAGCTGGGCATGGTGGGCACACCTGTGATCCCAGGACTCTGGGAGGCTGAGGCAGGAAGATCACAAGTTTGAGGCCAGCCTGGGCAATTCAGCTACTTAGTGAGACCCTGTCTCAAAATAAAAAAGTGTAAGGGCCAGGGATTTAGCTCAGTGGCACCGTGCCTGTCTTGCAAGCGCAAGGTCCTGAGTTCAATCCCCCGCACCAAAAAGAAAAAGAAAAAAGAAAAGAAAGAAAAATCTGGAAGCAGTGGTCAAAACCCAAGCTATAGGGCTGGGGATTTAGGTCAGTGGTGCTGCCACCTGCCTCGAAAGTGCAAGGTCCTGAGTTCAATCCTCAGTACCAAAAAACCCCAAGCTATAGGCCCAACCACAGCATTTTCTGGTTGTTTTGAGACAGGATCTAGCTATGTAGTCCAGGCTGGCCTTGAATTTATTACATAGCTCAGACTGGCCTCGAACTTGCAGCAATCCTGCCTTAGCCTCCCAAGTTCTAGGATTACAGGTGAGTGCTAGGATTACAGGCTTGCCCTGACATTCCCTGAAACATTTTCCTGTTGGAGTCTTCAATTTCTTTTGCTCCCTAGCACAGCTCCCTTTTCATACTGGGGATGGAACCCAGGGCCTTCACATTGAATGTTTTTTTAAATTTTGAGGCAGATCTTGAAAACTGACTACGTTTAACAGGCTGTGGTTGAACTTTCACTCCTCCTGCCTCAGCCTCCCAGAGTGCTGAGATTATGGGGTATGCCACCACATTCAGCTTTTGCCCCTTTCAATACCTTCATTCTTCCTTAGCCCTAGTTCTAATGGGCTTTTGAGTGCCTGTAGGTTGTTTCTTGGAAATGAGAAGGTAGTCTGAGCAGGTTGGGAAGGTAGTTCAGTGCCTAGCATATGTGGGAGGCCCTGGGTTCCATCCCCAGCACCACATTAAAAAAAAAGAAAGAAAGAAAAAGAAAGTTTGATTCAACTTCCATTATTCAAGCATGGCTTGGGAAATACCTTCTCAAATACCTTCTATAGCTCTCTACACCTCCCAATCTCCATCCACACAATTACTGGGTATTGAGCCTTCACAATGAGCTACATTCCAAAGCCAGTTTTTTATTTTGAGACATGCTCTCAAGAATTTGCTAAATTGCCCAGGCTGGACTTGAGCTGATGATCCTCCTGCCTCAGCCTCCCAAAGTGCTGGGATTATAGGCATGTGCCTCCATGCCTAGCTGAGCTCCCTGCTCTTGTACTGAGGTACTTCCTGTAGATAAGGACCTGAAATGAATCTTCTTGGGGCTCTAACCTCCATTCTACCCAGATGCTGGGCTGGGCAGTGCATGTCTGCATGACACAGAGGAGCCTAGGAGGCAGCTGTGAGGACTCACATGCATACATCCTGCTCACCTTCCCCATGTTTATCTGTGTACTGGAAGGCCTGGACCAGCCGCAGAGTCTCGTCCACAGAGCGTCCCACAGGCAAATCATTCACAGTGATCTGTCGAAGGACACCCTTTCCATCGATGATGAAGAGGCCCCTGGAGATATATGGTTTCCAAGTGAAGAGCTGGAAGCTCCCACTTCCAAGGCCAGGGAAGGGAGCCCCACCCCAAGGCTAGCCACCAAGGTCCAGTCATCCTGGGGACAGGAGCTTGCTGAGCTGGGCTGAGGGTTCCCACCATACCTGTAGGCGATGCCCTCATCACTTTTCAGCACTCCATATTTATCAGACAAGCTTCTGGTCAAGTCAGCAAGCAGGGGGATATTCAGGGGGCCCAAGCCTCCCTCCTTTCGGGGGGTGTTGATCCTGGAGATAGCAGAGACAGGGTTGGGGCCTCGAGGTGCCTGGCATAGGGTTCTCCCCTGTGGGCCTGGATGTGATAAGGGCTGAAGTATGGGTGCTGAAGGCAAGAGATAAAGGAGGTAGAACAGGGTCCAGGAGCCTCACCCACCACGCCCTGGGGGGCTGTGCAGGGCCCAGAATTCCATATCCTGGCCAACCCAGGGCTAAAACTGTCTGGCCAAGTGGCTTTCCATGTGCTTGTGGGCTCCATATCACGCAGTAGAATCAAAGTCCCCATCCTCCTAGCTGGGATCCTTGGCCTAGCCCTTTACTGCTGAACTAGTTTCCATCTCTGTAAATAGGGTGTCTCAGCCTGTCTCTGATAACTAAGGGAGACAAAGCATCTGCAACTTCACGTCCCAGGCCAAGAACTAGCTGCCAAAAGCTAATTACTGTCATCAACATTAAGGAATGGGGTGTCTTTTTTTCCATTCTTTCAAGGTGGGGAAAGAAGGCTACAGTGCACGGCCCTGTGGTATGGGCTTTGCAGTGCTATCCCGCCCTTACCAAGCCAGGTGGGTGAACTGGGAGTCCACGGACACCCCTAGCACCTCACAGTCCAGCTTTCGGAAGTCCTCAGCGTGCTCGCTGAACGCGATGATCTCTGTGGGGCACACGAAAGTGAAGTCCAGCGGGTAGAAGAAGAGGACCACGTACTTCCCTGCAGACAAGACAGAAGGAGTCAGGCCAGCCCCTCTGCAGCAAAGCAGCCCCTAAGCGCTGGCTCCCTGCTATCACCTCACCTCTAAAGTCCGAGAGCTTGACCTCCTTGAAGGCGCCGTCCACCACAGCAGTGGCCGTGAAGTCCGGGGCGGGCTTCCCGATGTGCGCGCTGCCGGCCGCCATGGCTGGAGGCCGAGACCCCGCGCTCAGTGCCCGCCCGGGGACCCTTTGTCCTAGCTCCCCAAGGTCAGGCGCGAGGAGGCCAGGGGCTGAGTCCGAGGGGCGGAGCAGCAGCGTCCCAGCCCCCGCCCTACCCCTCCTTCCTGGGCTCGAGTCTGCAAGGCCCTCCCGGACACCTGCCTCCCTACCCAGGGCGCAGAGACCCCATCAGCGGCCCACCCGGGGTCCCCTGCCCGAAGCAGACAACGAAACCCCAAGAGCAAGGCGGGGGTGCTCGGCAATCGCGCCTTAGTTGCAAGCAAGACTGGCCTCGGTTTCCCCCACAAGGACAAAGACGGCCACCAAGGCGGATGGAGAACAAAGAAGGCTAGGGGTGAGGTCTGGATAGGGCCAAGACTTCACCGAGAAGGCTCCCCCTACTCGGGTGCACTCGGCGTGGCTGTACCTGAGTGGGTGAGAGCCGGACCCGGGAACAAGCAGAAGCAGAGACTGAAATTCGTAACTCCCAGAGCGCCCCAGGCCGCGGAGCCTTTTTATACTTGGACCAAACAAGGCGCGTGGGGCCGCGGGGGGCGTGGCCTGGACGGGCGGGCCCACTGCATCTCAAAGGGGGAGCTGCGCACCCGGCTTGGACCACCTAACCTGTGCGGGGAGGCGCGCCCTCGGTGCCTGGATGCGCCTGGGCGCGCTGGGACGGTTGGAGTCCCGCATGGCCCAATTCTTGCTGAACTTCTGTCTGAACAGGCCCGCACTCCTGCTGCCATTTCTGATACTCCTGGTGCCGGAGACCCCTGCCCAGATCTACACTGACTACCAGTACTTCGGCCAGCAAGGTGAAGGTGACACCTGGGAGCTGCTGCGGCTTCAACATGAAAAGGGTAATGGCAGGCTTGCCCAGGGCTGCACTGGCTGCAAACAGACCCTGCTATAGGCATTTCCAGTCTCGTCCCCTGGGGCTGGTGACTGCTGCAAGGCTGTTTTCTGCTCTGTAAATGGAAATAGACGTTGCCTGTGAGCAACAACCGGTGTCAGGGGACATGGTAGGCGTTAACCAAGGAAGAGACACAGCCAGAAACCCAAGGATGGTGCTAGGAAGACCAGACCAACAAGGAGGCCGGGAGCTGGGAAAGCCAGAAAAAGCTTGGATGGTGCCATGTGGACTGGGTAACAAGCCGAAACCCACAGTGCAGAGTTGGGGAGTGTCCTGGGCAGAGGACACCAAATGCCTAGGCCAAAAGACAGAGGAATGGGAAGAGGTGTGGCAGAGACCTGGCAAGAGTTAGAACTGTAGGTGGCTGGGTCATGTGAGCCATGACTCTGGGATCAGGCCTGTGTCATAGGAACAGAGGAAGAATTGGTACTGAGCATCTTAACAAGTTGTAGTTGGGGGCAAGGGTCCTCAGGAGTGTCCCTGCCTAGCAGTGGAGGACCTGGGCTCCATCTCCAGCACTGTGCAAAAAACAAAAAGCTAACAAGAAAAACAAAGTTATAGCTGCTTTCAACATGATCATAATAATTACTTTGGTTTTATGTGTTAGCACAGCACCAGGGATTTTAAGTACCAGCAATTATGTCAATTATGCCATTTAATTTACCACCTGTCAGCCCTGCTGGTCAGGTGGCACTGTGCCAGCTTGATAGGCCCAGGATTAATCCCCTAGTGATGATTGTCTTTTTTTTTTTTTTTTTTTTTTGGTACCAGGGATTGAACTCAGGACCTTGCACTTGTGAGGCGGGTGGCGGAACCACTGAGCTAAATCCCGGGCCCTGGTTGTCATTTTTGAATGGCAAGGTCTCAGTTTCCTTACCTGGGACTAATGAGAACACTAAATATCACAGAAACAGAGTCTAGCAAATATGAGCTGATATGTTTGGGGTTTATTTTTGTTTTTGTTTTTTTCTTCCTGGTACTGGGGATTGAACCCAGGGCTTTGGCACTGATCTACATACCCAGACCTTCCTTTCTCTCTCTCTCTCTCTCTCTCTCTCTCTCTCTCTCTCTCTCTCTCTCTCTCTCTCGCTTTCTAGACAGGGTCTTGCTAAGTTATCCAGGCTGGGCTTGGACTTGGGATCCACTTGTTTCAGCCTCCCAGAGTGGTGGGATGCCAGACATGCACAACCAATCCTGGCTAATTGTTAATGTTACCTTTGCCCCTCCCTGGAGGGGTGGTTGAGGGGTAAGTCCCCCTACCTGGGTCTTTATCTCCCCCTTCCATCTCTAGTTGAGGAGGACTCTATCCTTGGCCCATGGGGAAAGTGGCACTGTCTCTGCGACCTAGGCAAGCAGGAGCGCAGCTGAAAGGTGCAGGGCACAGCATCAGGCCCAGTGTTCATGGACCTTGAGAACCTCGTACAGACAAAGCCTTGCCGGCAGCAGGACTGTGCATCTTGCCGGCCGATGGACTGCGACTGGAGGGTCTGAGCCTGGTGAGCCCTGCGTAGAGGAGGCAGGGTGGATGGGGCTGGCTAGGCCTAGAGCCCCTTGGGGAGGACTGGAGCCAGAAAGGACTAGAGGGCAGGTCCAGGCTAGGAAGGGAAGGAGAATTGGGTTTTGAGGCTGGTGATGGAGTACAGGGAGTCAGAGCAAGGAAGTTAGGGTACAGAAGGCCCTGTGATATCCAGGGAGAAAGCAAAAAAGATGGTGGGGGCAAGGAGGGGTAGCTAGATGCAGAAGAAATGGAACCCTAAAGGAAGGCAGAGGACATGCACCCCACTTGGTCCAGGGAAGAGGAGTGGGGCAGTGGAATGGCAGAAGGACCTGGGAGGGAGAGCTCAGCTAAGATAGGAGATGGGGCCCAGGTAGGAACCTGAATGCTGAGTTTGTTTGTTTTTGGTACTGGGGATCGAACTCGGGACCTTGTGCTTGTGAGGCAGGTGCCGGAACAACTGAGCTAAATCCCCGGCCCCTGAGTGCTGAGTTGAGAGAAAGGAGCCCAAGTAGTGCATGGAGACCCTGAGCAGGAATCTGTGAGGGTCTGGGATCTCCATTATGGGTAGGGGAGGCTTGGCTTGAGCCCTCTCTTTTCTTCCTAGTACTGGGGATTGAACCCAGAGTCTTCACACTGAGTTACATTCCCAGCCATTTGTTGGTTTGTTTGTTTATTGTTTATTGAGACAGGGTCTTGCTATGTAGTCCAGGTTGGCCTCGAACTCACTCTGTAGCCCAGGATGGCCTCAAATGGTGGTGATCCTCTTGCCTCAAACTCCTGAGTGTTAAGCAGACAGGCATGTGCCACCATGCCTGGCTTTTTTATTTTGAGACCAGGTTTTGGCTGATTTGCTGTTGCCCAGGCTGGGCTGGAACTTGCCCTCCTCCTGCCTCAGCCTCCCAGAGTGTGAGAGGCTTGGATTGAGTGAGAGAGACAGTAGGAAGTAGGGGTCCTGAGTGTAAGGAAGATCCGAGTGGGCAACCAAGGAAGAGTTTGGGAACCCCAAGGCAGGAGACGAGTTCAGTGGAAGTGGAGACCCCAAGTACAGGAGGCAGATGCCCTGTGTGGAGGGGCGAGGGAATACTGGGATCTGAGTGCAAGAGACTCGTGCTTTGGAAGTACAGTGATATATGACCTTCTAAGCTCAAAAAGAGTCTGAGATGTGCCTCAGTTTCCTTTATTTCCTGTCTTCTCACTAGCCTCTCCAGTCGGAGCCCAGGCGGCCCCAGGGCGGAGCTTGGGAAGTGACTCCGCCCACACTGTACTGCAAACCACACCCCCTGGGGGGCTTGTGAACTACAATTCCCAGAAGGCCATAGGGCAGCGTCGACTGCATCTGTTGCGCAAGTGTAAAGGCCTGCCGGGACGTCGGGGCTCTCCTGTGTCCCAATTGGTCAGAATCTAGTGCCCCTCTGAGGTCTGCGGAAAACGCGCGCAGAGACCAGAAACCACCGAGTTGGTTACCGCAGGCGGTGTCGGTGGCGGCAGCATGGATCTCAGCGAACTGGAGAAGGACAATACGGGCCGCAGTCGCCTGAGCTCGCCTGTGCCTGCCGTGTGCCGCGAGGAGCCCTGCGTTCTGGGCGTGGATGAAGCGGGCCGGGGTCCTGTGCTGGGTGGGCCCCCAGGGCCAGGGATGGGAAAGGCGTGGTATGGGGATGCTTGTTGCGTGGGTCTGGGTCGGGGCAGTGATCATGGGAAAAGTACAGACACCAGAGAAAGCTAGGATGATGGAACAGGAGTTGCAGCTTTTGTGGGCTCTCTGGTTGCACCTTGCTGTCCTATACCTGACCTCCCTCTTCCCCAGGCCCCATGGTCTACGCCATTTGTTATTGCCCCGAGTCCCGCCTGGCAGATCTGGAGGCCCTGAAAGTGGCAGGTGAGCCTGAGGTGTACAACTGGGGATGGGTTGGTAATTGGGCAGGTGCAGGGGGCAGGTGGGAAATGGAGCGGGAGAACAGGAATTGAGAGAACCGGCTCCCCCTGCCCCCACCTTTTGGCTACCCCTCTTTTATCCAATCTCCTCCCAGACTCAAAGACCCTGTCAGAGAGCGAGAGGGACAGGCTGTTTGCGAAAATGGAGGAGGACCAGGACTTGGTGGGCTGGGCCCTGGACGTGCTGTCTCCAAACCTCATCTCCACCAGCATGCTTGGGCGGTGAGGGTCCCTGACAGGTCGGCGTGGAGGGACAGGCAGCGTGGACTGGTTTGGCCTTGTGGCTGGAATGAGGTCACTGAGCTCTCTCTCCTGCTGCAGGGTCAAATACAACCTGAACTCCCTGTCCCATGACACAGCCACAGGCCTGATTCAGTATGCATTGGACCAGGGTGTGAAGGTCACCCAGGTGAGCCAATTTTTTGGGTTCCATTTGATTACCTTTGGATAAAATGGAAGGGTTAAAAAAAAGTGAAAAGTGCAGTGAATGTTAAGAGTGTAGCTCAGTGGTAGAGCCTGTGCTTAACATATGTAAGGTCCTGGGTCCTCTCCACCCCCTCCCCCCAGTAAGAAGGAAAATAAAACTTACTTCAAGGAAAAAAATGCAGGGGACAGATTAGTATCAGATGTATTATGAATGTATTATTTTTGCCCTAAATGTGTGGAACACCTGTCTACTCTGAATCCCTTTCCTAACGGCCCTAAAGGTGTGGAACAAATTCCACATTCATCCACCTTCCCACAGCATCTGTCCTAGATCAGGGTGCCCCCTACACACACACCTGGAAGCCTGCTCAGCTCCCTCCCTGGCCCCCACCTCCAGCCCCCTCCTCTTCAGTCTGCTTCCCACGAAGCAGACCAGCATCTTTGTGAAATGTAAATCTTGACATTTACTTTTATGATCACAGTGGAAATTAAATTGGAAAAATTACATCAAGTGGGGGAGAATGAGACTAAATTACCAGGGAAAAACATCCATTGGCATAACATTGATTTCTGTGAGTGAAGAATAGGCCATTTTGAGAGAATGATGGGGAAATGCACCTGACATAGGGGATGTAGTAGTGTGCAGGTTGTGCTGAGGAGGGGGCTGAGGCCAGGCCCCTTGTGCAAAGCTGGAGATGCTGGACTGGAGCAGGTGACAAAGGCCCTGCCCTTGGTCAGCTGTACACAGATAAATAGTGATTCCTGAGAACTGGCATGGCTGTGAAGGTGCCACATACCTTCATCAGTTTGTTGACCTGTGTTCCGGGCTTGGGGCCAGCCTACTGCTTCTGAGCATTCCCCCCACACTTCCAATCCAAGACCTTTGTACTAGCTATTCTCATCTCCTGAAGCATCTCCAAGATCCTCACGTGTCTTAGTTCTTCTCCTCCTTCAAACCTTTATTCAATAGGCACCTCCTTGGACCTTCCCTGAACTGTATTCATCACTGTTTAAAATTATAACCAGGGGCTGGGGATTTAGCTCAGTGGTTCTACCTCCTGCCTCGCAAGGGAAAGGTCCCAAGTTTGACCCCTGGTACCAAAAAAAAAAAAAATTTATAACCAGGGGCTGGGGATTTAGCTCAGTGGCACTGCACCTGCCTCAAAAGTGCAAGGTCCTGAGTTTGATCCCTGGTGCTGAAAAAAAAAAAATTATAACCATTAGGTGTGGTCCCACGTACTTGTGATCCCAGCACTTGGGAGGCTGAGGCAGGAGCAGGCAGGAGGGCTCTAGTGAGTTCAAGCCCAGCTTGAACTACATAGCAAAACCCTGTCTCAAAACAAAACAACAACAGGCTGGGGATTTAGCTCAGTGGTTTTGCTGCTTGCTATGCAAGCACAAGGACCCAAGTTCGATCCCCGGTACAAAAACAAAAACAAAAAAAATTATAACCTCTTTTAGCTCTTTGGTGCACTTTATTACTTATGCTGGGGTGTTTTGTTTTGTTTTGGTACTGGGGATCGAACTCAGGACCTTGCGCTTTCGAGGCAGGTGCCAGAACCACTGAGCTAAATCCCCGGCCCTGTTTTGTTTTTGAGACAGGGTCTTGCTATGTAGTTCAGGCTGGCCTTGAACTCACTCGGATTCTCCTGCCTCAGCCTCCTGAGTCCTAGAATTACAGGTGCGCACTATCAGGCCTGGCTTGGTTTTTTTATTTTTTTAAATTTATTTGTCCTTGGGCCGGGGAATTAGCTCAGTGGTTCCACCGCCTGCCTTGCAAGCGCAAGGACTGGAATTTGATCCCCGGTACCAAAAAAAAAAAAAATTTATTTATCCTCCAACTGGGAATTGAACTCAGGACCTTGTGCTTACCAAGCAGGCGTGGCACCACTGAGCTACATCCTCAGCCCTTTGTTTTAAATATAAAATATATTTTATCAGGCCCAAGGGTATAGCTCAATGTTTGCCTAGCCTAAGTGACACCCTGGCTTCAATCCACAGCACCACAAAAAAAGAAAGGAAAAATATTTTGAGCAGTGGAAACAGCAAGTGAAAGGCTGAGAGAATGCATCATTTTCCTAATTGTTTCTTCAGCTGTTTGTTGAATGAATACATTTCTGTCACCATGGCAGGTATTTGTGGACACTGTGGGACTGCCAGAGATGTACCAGAAGCGGCTGCAGCAGCGCTTTCCTGAGATCACAGTGATGGTCAAAGCCAAAGCAGACGCCCTCTACCCTGTGGTCAGCGCCGCCAGCATCTGTGCCAAGGTTAGCACCCACTGGCCGCAGCCAGTTCCCAGCATCCCATTGGGCATGGGACAGGCAGGGCTGCAGAGGTGGAGGGATAGTCCCAGCACCTGTCCTCTGTCCTGCCCAAAGGTGGCTCGAGACCAGGCTGTGAAGAGCTGGCAGTTTGTGGAGAAACTGCAGGACCTGGATGCTGACTACGGCTCAGGCTACCCCAATGGTGAGGGGTGGGGTGTTCCACCTGCCCTGCTGCTACCCCAACACACTGGCTGTGCCAGTGATGCTGACATGACCAGAGCTGGGTGTGCTGAGTTGTGCTGGTCACCTGCTCCGAGGCAGAAAAGGCCAAGTCCCAGGCAGGAACACAGCTGATGGTGGGCACATGACCAATGAGTGCCAGCCTGCTTGTACCCCGCAGGCCCCCTCCTATCTTCTCTTCTTACTTTTTTTTTTTGGTACTGGGGATCAAACTCAGGTCCTTGTGGTTGCAAGGCAGGCGGCAGAACCACTGAGCTAAATCCCTGGCCCTCCTCTTCTTACTTTTTTATTTGTTCATTTTGTTTTGTTTTGGTACCAGGGATCGAACTCAGGACCTTGCACTTTTGAGGCAGGCAGCAGCACCACTGAGCTAAATCCCCAGCCCCTATTTGTTTGATTTTTAAGACACAGTCTCAGTATGTAGTCCAGGCTGGCCTTAAACTCGCTTTGTACCCCAGGCTGGCCTCAAACTCCCAGCGATTCTTCTGCCTCCGCCTCCTCGGTGCTGAGATAACATGGGTGTGCCACCACTATCAGGCTTCTTTTTCCCACTCATCTTTCTGGCACCCCAGACAGTGGGTCCCAAGGTCAATGTGTGTCTGTCAAGAGGAAGACGGCAGGAATTTGGGGTGGTGGCTCACATCTGGCGCCTTGGCCTCAGTCCATCACTTTCTCCCCACTGTTGCACCCAGTCTCCTCGTTTAGGACATGAACATGGTCAAGCACCTCCCCCAAGACTGCCAGTGTGAATACAGGGCAAGTGGAGCCCTGTGAAGGCAGAGCAGTGGGTGGGCCACCACTTAGTGGTACAGGTGCCTGTGTGAGACTGGCTTTCATCCCCAGCAACAAAGAAAAAGATAAAGTGAGGAAGCAGCAGCTGGGTTCAAAGGATCTTCTGGTCCTGGAGTTCAGGAAGTGGCTGGCAGCTGGGGGAGGGGGGCAGAGTGAGCCTGTGGGGTAGAACTCAGGTGCAGCTAAAACCAGCTTGGAATCAGTTGTGGTGGCACTCACCTGTCAT
Source organism: Heterocephalus glaber (assembly GCF_000247695.1). The sequence goes on from NW_004624901.1 coordinate 418,649, forward strand.
CCCAGCACTCTGGGAGGCTGAGGCAGGAGGATTGAACGTTCCAGGCCAGGTGAAGTGGCACATGTCTGTAGTCCCAGCACTCAGAAGGCCAAGGCAGGAGGATTGCTGGGAGTTCAAGGGCACCCTGAACTGCATAGCCAGACCCTGTGTCAAAAACACCGAAAAACAAGTGGGGCATGGTGGCACTCACCTGTAATCCCAGCACTCAGGAGGGTGAGGCAGGAGGACTGCTGTGAGTTCGAGGCCAGCCTGGACTACGTAGTGAGTATCAGCCCAGCCCGAACTACATAGTGAGACCCTGCCTCAAAAAAAATAAAAAATAAAAAAGAAAGAAAAGAAAAAAAAAACAAACCAGGGATCCAGCTCAGTGTGAAGGCCCTGGTTCAATCCCTGCTATGTCCCCCAACAAAAGAAAAGAAAAAGACAAATCCCCTCAAATGCTGGTTTCTTTTTGGTTCTCAGCACTGAGATTGAACACAAGCCCTTTGCCCTGACCTACATTGCTACACCTTTTTAAAAAATTTGTTTCAAGATGATCTTGCTGAACTCTCAATGCTGGGCTCAAACTTGCAATCCTCCTCACTCAGCCTCCTACAGTGCTGACATGGCACCTTGAGTACAGTCAGGCCAGGCACCTTGTGGGAGGTCGGGGCTTAGCTGTCTGTGCAAAGGGTTGAGGCAGGAAAGTGCCAGAAACAGCAGCCTCAGGGATTTGGGAGGAATCGAGTATGTGTGGTAAGGAGCTCAGCATTGTCACCATCACTGTTCCCTCAGACCCCAAGACCAAAGCCTGGCTGAGGAGGCATGTGGAACCCGTGTTTGGCTTCCCGCAGCTTGTCCGGTTCAGCTGGCGTACAGCCCAGGCCATCCTGGAGAAGGAAGCGGAAGGTGTCACATGGTGGGTGTCACCTGGGTGCCCTGGGCAGCAGGGAGGGAGCCCAGGGCTCAGCTGGAAGTGGTCAGTGCCACCCCTCTCCCCCAGGGAGGACTCGGCGACTGAGGAGCAGGAGGGGCACAGGAGGATCACATCCTACTTCCAAAGCGAAGGCCCCCGAGCCCGTGCCCCACACCGGTACTTCCAGGAGCGTGGCCTGGAGTCCGCTACTGCACTCTAGGACCCAGCCCGACGCCCTCTGCCAGGCTCCACTGCCTCTAGGATTAAAGTTGTCTGAGGACGAACGAATCCATGAGTCCAGGGGGAGTATTTGGGGCAAGGGCAGCTTGGGAGGGTGCTCACCAGGGAGACACAGCTGCTGCCTTTTGGGACCTAAACAGAATGGGCATTATGTGATTGACTATTTGATTTTTGGGGTGGGAGGGGAGGTTGAGACAAGGTCTCATTATGTAGTTCAGGGTGGCCTTGAACTCAGGACCATCCTCCTGCCTCAGCCTCAGCCTCCTGGGTGCTGGGATGACAGGTGCACACCACCGTGTAATTGATAAGTCTTTTTTGGGGGGTACAGGGATCAACCCCGGGACCTTGCGGTTGCAAGGCAGGTGCTGGAACTACTGAGCTAAATCCCTGGCTGATAAGTCTTGATTTGTTATCCAGTGCTCCTTCCCACTCCTGGTTCCAGTGCCCGATTCTCCTGTGGGAAAGACATCCCTCAGCCCCTGTGAGTCCTTAGGCACCATCGTAACCCAGATCAGGCCAGCCAGGGCATGGTGTCCCCTGGGCACAGTGATTGCTTTGGCAGTGAGCTAATGATGAAACGGGATCAATGTCAGCCAGCCCCAGAAAGTGGCTAGTGCTCCCAACCAGGCTGAGTCACACAATACCTGGATCATGTCACTGGCCCATGTTTGATACTATGAGATCCTGTCCGAATTATACTAAGAAAAAATACACAGAGACTGAGTGTGTGTGTGCGATACTGGTGATTGAACCCGGGGCCTTCACACTGAGGTACATCCCAGCCCTTTTTTATTTTGACACAGTCTCCCTTGATGGCTCAAGCTGTGCTCTAACTTGGAATCCTCCTGCCTCAGCCTGCCAGACTGCTTCAATTATAGGCATGCACCACCACGCCCAGCTACATTGTAGATTTCTAACATCACTTAAACCCCTAGATCCAGCCATTCCTGAAGCTTCTGTTTTGGCTGAAGTGTACTTTTTGGTGAGTGGGTTTCACAGCTGAATAAACTCCATCCACTCCTTCTCAGGGGGGCATTTTCAATCCTGCTCCACTCTCTGTGGGCGGAGAAAGGGTGATTGGTCCATCTCCGTATCACCTGGCACACAGCAGACATCATTAGCCTTGCTCCAGTGACTAGGCCTAAGGAGACATTGCCCCTTCTCCTCCCCTCACCATTTCTTTTTTCCGTTTTTGGAATTTTGGGGGGTTTTTTGTTTGTTTGTTTCTTTGGTACTGGGGATTGAACTCAGGACCTTGGGCTTATGAATCAGACGGTGGAACCACTGAGCTAAATCCCCATTTTTTGGGGGGGGGGGTTGAGACAGGGTCTCACTATTGTACCCCAGGCTGGCCTCAAACTTGTGGCAGTCCTCCTGGCTCAGCCTCCCAAGTGCTGGGTTTATGGACCAGAGAATTAGCTCAGTGGTTCCGCTGCCTGCTCTGCAAGTGCAAGGACCCGAGTTCGATCCCTGGTACCAAAAAAAAAAAGAAGCTGAGTGCTGGGTTTACAGGTGTGCACCACCACACCTGGCTGAACCTTTATAGGTGGAGAAATTGAGACTCTCCTTAGGGCTCTGGTAGGAAGAGAATTAGGCCTATGAAGTGAGACCCCTCACTTTCTGGCAGTTCTTCCCCCAAGGAGCAGCTACACCAAGTGCTCTGGCTGAGACTTTATTCAGAGGGAGAGAAGACAACGCCCGGAGTTTGGGTTGCTGCTGGAAGTATCTGCTACAGGCCACTGCCACTGCCGCTGCCGCTGCCACTGCCACTGCCACTTCCACTTCCACTGCCTGCGGTGTCCTGGGCGGAGAGGCTAGTTTCCCTGGCGCACCAGCTGGGTCAACAACACGGGGACATCGATGTGGGGAGATTGAGGGAATGGCAGGAGCCAGGAGCTGCCACTGGCAGGGCGTCACCCAGGGCCAGGCGACAGAGGTCCACCCCATTGGCAAAGGTCTGGGCAGGATAAAGGGCGGGGTTAGAGCTCCAGTGGGTGGAGTCTAGATGCACAGTAGGCAGGGCATAGAGGACAGTCCGCCAGTTCCTTCCCAAGTGAGGTTGGGAGGTTGGGCAGGGGATTGGGGAGAATGACTGTGTCCCCAAGTCCTCTAGAGAGGATTTTTTGTTTTGTTTTTTTAGATGAGGTCTCGCTGTGCAACTCAGGCTGGCTTTGAACTCACCATGTAGCTCAGGCTGGCCTTTAACTTGAGGATATCCTCCTGCCTCAGCCTCCCAAGTGCTGGGATGACAAGCCTGCACCAGCCATCCCAAACCTAGAAAGGACTTGGACAGGCCCAGAGCAGAGATGGTCCCTGGGAAGGGCACTGTGGACTCAGGGGCCCCTTGAGGAACTATGGGCACATCCCAGCATTCATGTGAGCCTGGAACGATGGGAACAATGGCATTGGCAGTGTCAACCAGACTCCAGGGCCTAGGAACATCAAGGCAAGACATCAGCCTTCTCAAGTCTCCCTCTGCCCTGAACTCACCTGCCCATAGGTGGGGCAGTTGGGCGCACAACCCCTGTCTTCTGAGATTGGCAGCCAAGTAGGGCCACAGGTGACATCAGCTTTGCAGGTGGTGAACGTAGGAATAATGTGTGGAGAGAGAGGAGTCAGGGCTTCAAAGCCACATCTAGCACTATTCCTACTCTCCGAGTCTCCACCCACTGGTGCCGGGCCTTCTGATCTTACCCTTGTCCTTTCTTTCTCTCATTTGCTTGAGACAAGGTTTTCCTATGTAGTTCATTCTGTCCTTGAACTCACTGTGAAGCCCAGGCTGTCCTCAGGCTTCATGTAATCTTGTCTTAGCCTCCTGAGTTCTGGGATTACAGCATCCACTGCCAGAGCTGGCTTCTTTCCTTTAAATAATAGACTTATTTATTTCTGAGGTGCTTGCAATTGAACTTAGGGCCTTCCACTTGCTAAGAAAGTGCTCTGCCCCTGAGCCATCCCCCCAGTGCATCAGACCCATAGATAGTCTCAGCTCCTGCTTCGTCCCAGGTGGTGTCACAAAGGCCTCACCTCTGCAGACACCAGACGTTGGTTCTGGGTTAGCCCCTTACATGCCATACCCTTTACTTTTTCTTTTCAGTCAAGAGGCTCTGCTTTAAAAAACTCCACACCTCCCAGGCATGGTGGTCCAGGCCTGTAATCACACCACTCTGGGAAGCCAAGGCAGGAGAAATGAAAATTCCAGTCCAGACTGGGCAATTTAGAGACTCTGTCAAAAATATTTTTAAAAAGTGAAAAGCTCTGGGGAATATATTTCAATGTGAAGGCCCTAGGTTCAATCCCCAGTGCCAAAAAAATTAAAAATAAAAATAAGAGGCAGAAGTGGGCATAGTGGCACATGCCTGTGATCCCAGTACTCTGGAGGCTGAGGGAAGAGAATTGCCTAGACTACATAGTGAGTTCAGGATCACCCTGAATTACGTATCAAGATCCTCAAAACAAAACAGGGCCGAGGATTTAGCTCAGTTGCATCACACCTGCCTGGCGAGTACCAGGTACTGAGTTGCAGCCCCAGTACCAAAAAACAAAAAAGAGCCAAGTGTGGTGATCCATCCTGAAATCCCAGCACTCAGGAGGCTGAAGCAGGAGGATTGCCATGAGTTTGAGGCCAGCCTGGGCTACCTCGTGAATTCAAGGCCAGCTTGGAATACATAGTGAGTCTGTCTCAAAAAAAAAAAAAAAAAAACAGGCAGGGATTTAGCTCAGTGGCACAGCGAGCCTGCCTGACAAGCACAAGATCCTGAGTTCAGTTCTCCGGTACCAAAAAAAACGCTCAAACTTCCAGGCTCATAAGAGGCCACGCCCCCAATAGCCAGCTTCAAAGCCAGGGGCCCACATGCTTCCCCCCCTTTCTGCTCTGAATGCTAGGCCTCATTCTTAGACATAATTCCTTTGAGGGTTACAGGCAGGCCAGGTCCTTTCCCTCCCAAGGCCCCGTCCTAGGCCCCACCCCTGGGCCTGCACTCTGACCTTACCAGGCCTGTCAGAGCTCCATGCAAAGCGGCAGGGACTGGCGCAGCCCCAGCAGCAGCAGGTGGAAATGACGGTGGAGCGCACGCTGCAGGTGTCCCAGGAAGGACTCGCACCTGGACCTCAAGGACAGGGCCGATGATCAGGACCCAGGGAAGGGTGTAGGGTCCTGATCCTAGGCCAGGGCCATGCTAAGGGGCACTATACTCACCCGGGGCTCAGTGCACCATAGTGTTCAGGGTCAGCTCCAGGGCCCCTTGCCCTGGGTCTGTCCACCTCTGAGGGACAAGGTGCTGGTGACAGGGCCACCTGTGAGCCAGGGACTTGGATCATCAGGTAAGGTTGAGGAAATGAGGCTGGCGGGTCCCCTGAACAAAGGATGCTACAGTTACATCAGTCCTCTCAGAAAACTCGCCAGGCTTAGTGCCACACACCTATCATCCCACCAGTGGGGAGGCTGAGGCAGGAGGATGCCTTGAGTTTGAGGCCAGCCTGCAGTACAAAGAAGTACTATCTCAAAAAAAAAAGAAAAGAAAAGAAAAAGAAAAAGCAGAGGGTCACCAAGATTAGTTACTTTCCAATAATGATGATAATTTAATAATGACCTAATAGAGAAATGTCAAAGGGGAAAATGGGCCAATACCAAACTACAAAAATTCAGACTTTGACCCAGGAAACTTAAGTAAAAATCCTTCTCTGGCTGCAGGTGTACTTCAAACAGGAATGACTATCACTTGTAATCAGCTTAGATTTGTCTTGTGCCTGGAAATGGTATAAGTGCTCCTATGCTTAATCTTTCAGGACACCTCTCTGATGGCTCTGTTATTTCTCTCCTATTTTTAGTGGCCCAAGGAGGCATAGGTATGAAATAGCAGATCTGGGACTTGGATTGGAAACCAAGCAGTCCAACATCGAGTTTGTTTGCTTTTGTTGTTAGATTATTTATTTTGAGACAGGGTCTTGCTATGTTTCTCAAACTCAAAATCCAGCCTCAGCCTTCCGAGTGCTGTATTACAGGTGTGTGCTACCAGGCCCGGCAGGGTCTGTGCTCTGATCCATCATTTTTGGCCAGCCTGAGCCTCTGAAAGGACATCCTGGTATTGCTCTGGTGGAGTGGGGGTTCATTGGGGTCTGAGTACTCACTTTCCAGGTGCAGCTGTCCTGTGCCCGGTTCAGCTGCCAGCCCATGGCAGCCCTGAGACCTGGCTTGAGGCAGGTGACTCCCACCACAGGCCCCTAGTAGTATCCAAGCCAGGGTTGGTGGCAGGGCCCAGGCCAAGCCCCTGGGCCAAGTGTTGCTTTTCCAGGCCATGTCTTCCTTGGATAAGGGCAGCTGGGATGGAGGCGTGGGTGTGGCTGTCCCTTCCTGGATTCAGGGTGGCACCCTTGTATCACAACTACAGCCGGCACTAGGGCTGGGTTACCAGTGAGGCCTTCACTTCCAGGGCCTGGAGCAGTCAGGGCTGACTTTGACTCTGGTTCCCCTCCCATCAGACCCATGTCCCTTCCACCCCTCCAGGACCAGATGCCAACCCCAGCTGGAACCAGCCCTCCAACAGACCTCCCATCACCCTGTCATCATCCTCAGCCTCTCCCGCTGTCCTCAGGGCCAAGAGGGCAACCCTGGCACTTCCAATCCCCCCCTCCCCCAGCTGTAATTCCTCCCTCTCTTTGTCCACCCCCTTCCCTCCCTCGCGCCAGCTTAGCTCACGGTCACCTCTCAGCTTACAATTGGCTTAGGGACTACTACCAGCGCTGTGCAAGCTTGCGACCCAGATTGGCTGTGCCAGAGCGGGGAGGTGACTCATGGTGGGATCTGGAAGCTCCAGGCAGGGGGGACTTCCTGTGTGTGGAGCCCAGTGGAGCCTCTTCCCACCTCCCAGCCCTGGCCCCTCACCTGTGTGCTGGACTAGGGTCTGGTGGCTGCTGGGACAGCACAGGACCAATCCAGGACGCAAAAAGGGCAAGAGAAAGGGGTGTGGATTGATATGTGGGTGGGGCTTTCCATAGTCCCGCCCCTGGCCCACCTGTAAAAGCCGGTGGATTTGGGGCTTGTGTGTATACCTATGTGCTCATCCTTATATTGAGCTTTTATCTTAAGCTCTGTACATGTTTGGGGAGTGTGTGTGTGTGTGTGTGTGTGTCTATTCAGAATCTCGGTATGTGTCCCGTGTCAAGTGTGTGCAGTTGAAGATATGAATCAAAATAAATGTGGGGAAGTTGGGGGAGGTGGCATACTCCTGTAATCCCAGCACTTGGGAGACTGAGGCAGGAGGATCGCCTCGAGTTAAAGGCCAGCCTGGATTACATACCCAGACCCTGTCTCAGAAAACCAAAATGATGATGATGATGTGAAAGGGAGGGTGTAGGATCAGGGTAGGTATCCTTTTGAAGGTGCTCTAGGTGACTCAGTGGAGAAAGATTGCTGACCATGAGTTAACAAAGGAACATTGTCATGCATGTTGTGTGTCTGTGTCTGAAACATGCATGTTTTGTGTCCATCTACAGCTTCTGTATGTCTCTGTGGACATCCCCTCAGTTCACCCATTTATTCAGCCAACACCTGTTGAGCACCACTGTGTGCCAGCTCTGGAAGGCAGTAGTGAACACGACATGACAATCTCAGCTGACATGCTGATGGCAGGGTTGGGTGGGAAAACAGCCCTGCAGCAGACATTGTGTTGGGAGAGTAATGTGTCTGTGTGTCAGGTGAGGATTTGTGTGCAACTGGGCACCCTTTGATGTAGGAATTCTGTGGCTGAACTTCTGTCTTTTTTTTTTTTTTGAACTTCTGTCTCTTGAGCATCCATATGTTATTGCATTTGATGAGTGCATGTATCTGTGTTGCCTGAGTGTGTACTTGTATGTTCTCAAAGTATGGGTTTGTGTGTGTGTTTTTGTATGTTTGTGTGTGAGTCTGTGTTTGTAGAGTATATGTTTGGATGTGTGTATTTGCAGAATATGTATGTCTGGCTGGATGTAGTGGCACATACCTGTGATCTCAACACTCAGGAGGCTGAGGCAGGAGGATGGCCAGGAGTTTGACACCAGCCTGGACTACACAGTAACACCCTGTCTCAAACAAACAAGCAACATAGAAGAATGTGTGGGTCTGTGTAGTGCACGTGTGTGGGGTGTAGGTGTGAATGTGCTTTTGTGTGTCTGCATTTCATAAGTATATGTTTATAAGTGTGTATATGTTTGCAGAAGGTATTTAAGTGTGTTGTATTTGTTGAGTGTATGATTGCAAAGTGTGTGCATATATATGTGGGGGACCTGTGTTTGCTGAACATGTGTGTTTGTGTTCACTTTCATGTGCATATGTATGGAATGTATGTCTGCCTGTGCTTGCAGGATGTGCATGGGGTTTTTTGTGTGTGGTACCAGGGATTGAACTCAGAACCTTGTGCTTGCTAGGCAGGCACAGCACCACTGAGCTAAATCCCCAGCCCATTCATGTGTGTGTTTGTGAACAGTGTCCACCACCATGAATCGTCTTGCCTCCATTTCTGCCTGTCTCTCTTTTTTTTGTTTGCTATTGGGTTTGGTTTTGTTTTATTTTTTGAAACAGTCTGTCTGTGTAGTCCAGGCTGGCCTTGAACTCCTGGCCATCCTCCTGCCTTAGCCTCCTGAGTGGATTACCTGTGTGTGCCATCTTGCTTAGCTCTGTTTTATCTTTGCTGTACTTTCAGAACCTACAGCACTTTACTCCACATAGTAGGTGCTCACTAAGTGTTGAGTAAGGAGTAAGTCAGTAGACACTGTCTCTGAGTCTCCAATAGACACCTAGTGATGTTCTCAGGATTCGGCAAACAACACCTACAGGACCCAGCCTTCCCCTGGTCTGTCTTGAGCTGGGTGCTTGCGGGACAGATCTCCCTCATCCATGGGCTGTGTCTTCTGCCAGAATCTCCGCAGCTCTCCTCCCTGTTCTCGACCTCCGAGCCTGAGCTGTGATTTCAGCACCGAGGATAGGAGTGCGAGGGACCAGGACCACGGAGAGCTCCCGAGGCCGAGGAGGCGCTCGGAGCCCAGGCCTTGGGCAGAGAGGATCTCAACTAGACAACCCAGAAGTGCGACAGAAGGGCACAGACCCAGCACAAGCAAGGGCGCAGAGACGGAATAAGCTCCCGGGAAACGCCAGGCCGACCTAGACTCCACTGTCGCCCGCGTGGTCGGCAGGGGTCGCTGTCGCCGGGTGACCTGGCCCTGCAGCCCCAGGGCCCGCTCCAGGATAGACCCTGGGGAAGCCCATCCTGCCCTGTCCCCAGGGGCCAGCGCTTGGAGCGCGCAGGGACCAAACTCCAGCCCCCCAACTCTGAAACGCATAATTAGCTTGGGCTCCGCCGTGTGGACAAGGGGCGGGGTTGAAAATCGCTTCAGCTCCCTCACCCCACTAACTACCAGCTAATCGCTCTTATAAATATAGCCCAACTTGGCCTGGCTCTATAATCCTGAGCGCAAAGGAACAGTCGCTGGAGGGGCTGCAGGTTCCCTGGGGGGAGAGGAGGGGTGTGTGTGTATGCATGGGAATTTTTTTTAAGTTTTACTAGTGCATACTGATACATACTGATTACATTCCTGGGGGGAGCTGGTGCACGTACACACGTCTGCATTCTTTTCCTTCCCCTTCCCCCCCTGCCGTGACTATCTTTCTGAGGGGCACTTCCCGAGGGGCCTCCCTCTATAAGGATGTCCCTCTTGGGTCCCCAGGGTCTTGTGGATGTGGGCCATTTCCCACAGACCATGTAGCTTATTGGAGTCTCTCCTGAGGGACGCCCTCCCCCAGGTCCCACATGGTGTCACCCATGGGGTATTTCCCTGCGGAAATGCCTCTGTGTGCAGGGCGGGTGGTTTTGAGATGAAACATGCCCTCTCAGACACCATCTATCAGGAATGATTTTGAGGGTGGGAAACAATTATTTTTATTAACATTTTAATTTTTATTACTACACGTTTGCAGTGCATACTGATTACATTCATCGTGAGGAGCTGGTGCATGTGCATAGCACATCTTAATTTTTCCGTCCCTTCCTGAGGGGCGGTTATGTATTGGAGAGGGCATCTGTGGAGAAACTCTGTCTCCAGGGAGAGGTGTCTCCCTGAGGGTCTCCAGAGGGTCCCCATAGGAACTGTTTCAGTGGATTGTCTCCCTTACGGAGCACCTTGGCTTAGGGTCTACCCATGGGGATGAATGGCTCTCTGAAGGGTCTCTGGGTTCCACGGCTCCCTTGGGGAGCACCTGGAATCTCCACCCCTCTGCCCTCCTGCCTCCCCCAGCGCGAGCGGCGGTGGCCGAGGCCAGGCTGGGCGCCCAGACGCAGTGACGGCGCCGGGCCCGCCCCGCTTTGCTCCGCCCCTGCCCCCCCACCCCTGCCGCCGCCGCCGCCGCCTGGTCCCTGCGGCTTCTCCCTCCTCCTCCTCCTCCGCTGCCGCCGCCTCCTCCGCCTCCTTCACCTCCCTCCCCCGGGCCGAGCCGCCGCCGCCATGGACGATTCAGGCCTGATCCGCCGCCGGAGGCTGCAGGTGCGCGCAGCCCGGCGGGGCGCGGGGCGGAGATGGGGTCAGCGCCGAGGCGGGTCGCGGGGGGTCGGGGGGAGTAGCAACGGGGTCCGCGGGCCGCCACTTCCCCAGCCTCGGGTGCCCCCTGTGGGCACCGCGGTGGCCACGCCAGGGACCCCGCCCCTCGGAGCTGCATGGGTTCGGCGCCGCGGGATGGAGGAGCTGGGGTGTGCGTCCGCCGAGGAGACGTAGGGGCGCGGGCCATAGCCCTCCCTTGTCCGGTGCATCGCCAGTTGGCGGTGACCGGGGTCGAGCAAAAAGTTGCGGCCCCAGGGCTCGGGTCCCTGGGGGCCGGCGGCGCGGTAAACACGCTTGCGCTGCAGCCTCGCCCGCAGCCACCCCGGGAGCGCTTTCCCTAGCAGGGACCCCTGTGCGCCCTCTGCTCTCCTGGGCGGCCCCCAGGACTCTTCTTGCTGTCCTCATTGGCCGAGCATCCAGACAGCGCCGCACCCTTCATTCGACCCCCTCCACTACAACCCCCACCCCCGCGATCCTCAGGTCCATCCCAGCTTGTAGGTGGGCGGGAGCGATTTTTAGCTTCTTGTAGCCTGGAAGATCCTGGTCTTCAGGCCACCCCTGAGCAGGACGCGCGGGTCCACTGCTCGGAATGGGATACTGAGGGTTTGGTGGAGGGAAGGGAAGGTGAGGACGAATCCGCACGTCAAGATCTCCCACCTCCAGCTATGTGGGGATTCTGTGGCTGGGAAGCGTACCCTGCTCCCGACTTGGGCAGCGCCTCTGAGGGATTGTGCATCCTATGCTAACTTCAGAGAGGGGGCCATCAAGGCTTCGCCCCCAAACCTGCCTGGGGCCGGCCCTGGAGAACCTCCTTGGAGATGAGCTCTACGCTTGCTGCTCTGGAGTTGAGATGAAGCCCCGTGTGCGCCCACACTCAAGCTACACCTTCAGCTTACCTGGGGTCCATCTCCGGGGTTCCCTAATTCACCATTCCGGAAGTCAGAGACCAGGGAGAGCTGATTAGCTAGTGCAGCTGGAGAAACGAAGATCAGACGGTAGGAAGGACTTCCCAGGCATTCCGATGATGCTAAAACTAGACGTGGGTTAAAGCTCATTTGCTATCATATAGAGCCCACAAAGTTAGACCAAGCCCTGCAGCAGCAAACCCTGGTTTGGTCCGTGCCGTCGGGTCCCCCACACCTACCCAGTGGGGTGGGTGGGGTGGGTGGGGTGGGGTGGGTTGGAGGTGTCTTCGCCCTCCCAGCTGGCGCCGGAACCCATCCATTGGCTCATCGCCACGCGGGACGTCCGTCTCCCGCGCAGGACCCTGCCTCCAGCCCAGCAACCACCACCATCACCACCACACACCCAATCTGGTAGTCCTCTTGGCCTGGCGACCCTCGCCCAGGGCTGCCCCCACCTCTTCCCTTCTGGCAGAGTTAACTCGTCCGGTGCTTGCACATATCCCACGCCCTGGCTCCCCTCTTAGGAAAGGTCGCCAGAGAGTCCCATGTGTGCGTTTCCCACCATGTATGCACACAGCGTCCCGAGCTTGAAAGCCCAGTCCGCTGAGCCATCCATCTGCTAATCCCAGGAGAAGCGGAGCTGGCTCTGCAGCTAGGGTTGGAGGTAGTGTCTGTCTGCATGGGCGCCAAGAATCTGAACATCTGCTGCTCCTCTTTGCCCCTCTCTTCGATTCTAGAGTGCTCTGATGCGCCAGCAGCAGATGCTGTGTCCGAGGGCTTCTTGGGTGGTAGAGACCCCCACAGGTTTACCTTCCAAGGTCCACTTAACTTGAGTCTGGAGCCCTGGGCTCCTTGGCCAGAAAATCCAGGTCCTGATTTCGTCTGGGCTCTTAAGGGGTTGATAGGAGCCTAGTCCGGGTTCCAGTGGCCACTCCTTCAGGCAATCCTGCAAAGACCGAGGGAAAACCTGGTGTGGATTGCTGGTCACTCCTGGCTCAGGAGGCCTGGACTGACCTTTGACACCCCCCCCCCCCCCGCCAAAACGTCTGTGCTTTGTACACAGGAGTGGGGGAACCCTTTGGCCATCCTCTGTCATGCTGCATGGCTACCCATTGTCACTCTTGTTCTGACGATTTAGTATTTATTTATTCATTTATTTATTTATTTTTGAGACAAGGTCTCACCATGTAGTCCAGGCTGGCCAGGAACTCACTATGTAGCCCAGACTGGCTTTGAACATGCCGCCTCCCAAGTGCTGGGATGATGGGTGTGTATTACCACACCTAGCTTGCCTCATACTTTGGATGGAACTGGCTGGAAAGTTGTGTCCCCTTCCTCCATTGCTCTCCTTGAAAATGGCTGAGGGCCGGGGATTTAGCTCAGTGGTTTCACTGCCTGCCTCATAAGCACAAGGACCCGAGTTCAATCCCCAGTACCAAGAAAAAAAGAAAATGGCTGAGACCCTGTAACTCCTGATCTCTGTTAACTTTTTGGGGGGGGATACTGGGAATCAAACTCTGGGCCTCCAGCTTGCCACAGGCAGGCGCCGTGCCATTAGTAGCTACGTTCCTAGCTCTCTGCTGACTTTCTGAGCACTCCAGCAACACAAGACTTTCTTCGAATGTGGAGACCTACATTCAAGGGCCAGCAATTATTACATTGTTATTATTAGACAAAGACCACTTGGCTCTACCAGTATCCCGCTTCATATCTGTTCTGAGCCACCCTAACTACATGGTCCCCAACTCTGCAAATCTAGCTGAGCATGGGGTGGATCTGGCAGGCTATAAAAGAGTTATTCATGCATGCATGCATTTATTCAAGCTTCCATACCAGAGCATGATAAGCCCATTCATGCTTCCAGGACTTTGGCCTTCAACTCCCTTTACCTGAAAAGTTCCCTCCACACTGTGGCTGGCTCTTGTCCTCCAGCAGCCACCTTAGAGCCATCCCCCAGAGATACCACTCTCTGTTCCCTCCCAGACATCACAGCATGCCGATTTGTTTTTCTTCATAGCACTCATGTTTAACATTATCTCCTTCACTTTCACATTAATTCTATTTAGTTCCTGTTTGCCTCCTCTAAATGCTCACCGCCAAAGCAGCCATTTTTATTTCCCTTATTCACGGTTTAGGTTCTAGTTCACAGGACAGAGTGTGGCATACAGTAGTTGCTCGGGAATTGTATTTTCAAATAAAGACTCCTGGTTGGCTGCGCTTGGTGGTGCACTCCTGAGGCTGAGGCAGGAGGATTGCCATGAGTTCAAAGACAGCCTGGGCTACATAGTGAGTTCAAGGTCAGTCAGGGCTGTATAGCATGACCCTGTCTCAATAAACAAATAATTCCTGGATCATTTGCACAACTATGTGAGGATGCCAACTCCTCAGCCCTCCGTGGGCTCCTTCAGGGTACTAGAGTTTGTGTTGGTCCCTGGGGATCAACGCATGGCCAAAGGTGAAGGTGACCCTGCTGATCTCGAACCGTCGCCCGTTGCTTCTGCTCCTCGGTGGAGCGGAGTGGCTTTGTGGGAAGGGGTCACAGGTCCACTCTGATCTTTGTCCTTCTCTCCATTTTCCTTCCAGAAGGATTTGCCCCTGCCCCGGAAAAGCAGCAGGTGAGCTCTGGGGACAGCCACGCGGCGGGCTCCGGGTGGAGAGGGCGGGACAGGCGTTAAGGCGCAGCAGCGCCCCCTCCCGGCCGCCGCACCGCAGGGCGCACACTCCCCTCCTCCTCCCTTCCCCTTCCTCCGTCCCCCTCCCTCCCTGGCCGATGCGGCTGCAGCCTCCGCCCCGCGCTCGCTCCCCGCGTCGCCGCTGCCGCACCTGCCACCATGTCGCCGCCACCGGGTCATGTCTGACTCGCTCTGGACCACGCTTTCCAATTTCTCGATGCCCTCCTTCCCCGGTGGCAGCATGTTCCGTCGCACCAAGAGGTAGAACCCGACCCCGACCCCAGCCCCGGCCTCTGCCCCCACCCCGGGTGCTGCAGCAGGGCGGTGCCGGGATGCTGCCCGCGGTCGGGGGATGCGTGTCGCCTCCCACTAGGGACCCGGGCCCTGGGGGGTGCGCATGGGAAGAGGCGCCGCGTGGGGGCCGCGGGTGCTGGGCGGGGCTGCGGCGCCTTTGTCTGGGGCGCTGCGGGTTCGGCGGCCTGGAGGGGTGGCGGCTGGGCACCCGCGGAACAATGGCCGCAGCCCCCACGCCGCGTGCTCGGGGCGCGGATCTGCTCCGTCACTGCGGCCCGGGAAGGGAAGGGGCTGCAGGGCTGGTGGCTCCGCTTCAGGAATTGGGATCCTGTGAGTCAGAGGAAAATGGGGGTCTTATTTCACAGCACCGATCCCCCCCCCCATGAACACAGCCTCACAATGAAAATAGTGACACACAGCGTCACTCGGGACATGATGTCACACACATACACACAACAGCCCTAGTGGCCCAGATTCGCTGGCAGGCGCCACGCACACCTAGCGCTGCAGCCCGCCGTGCAGCAGCCACAGGTCACAGCCTTGTAGCCTTGCACACCCAGACTCAGAGCCAGCATTGCGTGATACAGTCGTGCCATCCCGGTGCACACGGACAGTGTCGTGACACAGATGTGATACTTATGCATTTCACCTGCCGTGTCGCACGGATACCAGAATAAACAGGCAAAGTCACACCTGATCACACACCCGGGGAATCAGACATGGCTGCAGCTCGGACCTGCCCAGGGTCACGGGGTGTTGATGTCACCCACAGACATGAGACCAGGTCTCACACACACTCAGGGTACTGCACCGTGACACAGACTCTCGGAACAAAAATCACGCGTCACGCACATGCCACAGCACATGTGGTCAGAGACAAATCTCACTTTACACCGTGTCATACGGACACGAGAGTTGTGTTGCACACAGCCAGTGTCAGCGTCACACGGTAGATGTCACACGTGGATAAACACTTTGCAGGTCAGCCTCAGACCCAAGGACACAGACTCTCTGTGTTCCTATGATGACATCAAATTGACCCTGCTCCACCCGGACACACATCGTCTGCACTGGGGGTGTCTCACACAGGTTGCATGTGTGCCCTTCCATACACAGCATGATGAGGCCTCCTCCTCCACGCCGCCCTCGTGAGGCGCCTCCCGGCACCCGTGGGTGGGAGAGAACGAGGATCTGAGAAGGGTGGCTGCATAGGCCCAGGAACTCACTGGGCCGCGGCCTGTCATGGCCCACCTGCCTTGCCTTCCCTCCAGCTGCCGCACCAGTAACCGGAAAAG
The DNA here is from genome assembly GCF_000247695.1 of Heterocephalus glaber. Next base: position 434,514 of record NW_004624901.1, read on the forward strand.
CCTCATCCTGACCAGTACTTCACCCACGCTGCCCAGACCCCACTCACCACTGCCGGGCCACTTGGGTGAGACAGTTGGGGGCGGGGGGGGGTGGTAGACCAGGTTTGGGGGCGTGGTCAAGGCTAGGGGTGTGGCCATAGAGCTGGAAGGGGGTGAACCTGGATTGGACAGGGGCTATGCCACCCACGTGTGGGTGTGGTCAGTCCACAGCGAAGGGCATTGGTGGGTAGAGGCTCAGGGGATCTAGATTGGATGGGGGCAGGGCAGGAAGGAGGAGCCATAGGTGAAGGGCAGGGCCAGAGCCAAAGGGGCGTGGCCTACCCAAACGCAGAAGGGACCAAAGTAGACCACGACTTTTGCCACCCACTTTGGGGATCGGAGGCCTGATATGATTGCCTTCCACCCTAGGCCTAAAGTACTTCCTCTTTCCACTACAGGTAGCAGTCCTCTGGACAGCCCTCGAAACTTCTCCCCCAATACCCCTGCCCACTTCTCCTTTGCCTCTTCCCGAAGGTGAGTCTTTTCCCGAGTGCCCCAGAGCCCTGTCTGGACCTCCCCACCCACCGTCTGGGCCGCCATCTGTTCTCCTCCTAATTGCACCCGAGCTGGGACCTGAGGGGACAGAGGAGTGGCCCCTGGGTCCCTGCGGGGAAGAGCGCCCAGACTTCGGGGCGGGGCCTATAGCAAAGCGGGGCCAATCTCTTGTATGGAATAGGGAAAGGGGCGGGGCCTCCTTTGCAACCGTGAAAGCGCCGGCGCTCTGGGCCTGGGGTCTCTCCGGAGTCTTGAACGCCTGGCTGGGCGTTTCCATAGCAACAGGACAAGGTAGCGGAGAGGAGATGCGCAAGCGCAGACCGCAGAAGCCCATCAAGGGACAGTCCCTGAGGTGGGGGAGGGTGGTCAGGGTTATTTCTCAAGGTCCCAAGAGGAGGAATCTCAGGTTTCCCTGGAGGTTCTCCAAAGGCTTCTGAAATACCCTTCCATGAATTTTCAGGGGAGACTTTGATGAAATTGGAAGTAAAGAGGTTCTCTAATGGTTTTTTTAAGAAACTTTCTGGGCTTATGCTGGTGGTGAGCTGGTCTTTTGAACTCCATTCATTCTAAAAACGGTGTCTATAAAAACCTGCTATGTCGTAAGAGCTGGACATTCGGAGTGTCACCACGTTTCTACCTGCTGCGTGGGGTGGAAGAGGCAGCGCAGAGAATGGGACCACTGCAAAAACTGAAGAGGGCTGTGGGCATCATGGGGTGGAGGGGACAGAGGACAGTTCCCGAGGGGAGCGAGTGAAGCTCCTTGCAAGCCTGGCATTTAGCTGAGGGCAAAGGGACCCGGAACCTGGCTCTAGGGTTTGTCTTAGTGTTTTCCTGTGCGGGGGGAAAAAGGTCTGAGCCTGGACAAGCTGGGCAGGAGGCAATAAGGGCGTGTGTCTGCGTGATTGCCGTCCGTGAGCCAGCAAGAATGTGTAAGTGTGTGACACTGTGTGTCCCTGGGCGTGTGCATCAGTGTGTGTAAACTCGTATGTGTCTGCAGGTTTGTAAAAGTGTGACTGAGACACACCCCCTATGTGTCTCCAGGGATGTAGGCGTCTTTGTGTTTGAGTGGCTGAGTGTGTGGCTGCGTGGGAGTTTGAATGTGTGACAGCAAGCAAGAGTCTGAATGTGTGTCTTCGTGAAGGTGAAGATGTGGGGCACATGTGAGCTGGTGTGTGGGGGTATGTGTGTGCATGTGAGCCTTGGGTCCCTGTAACTGTGCATCTATGGGTAACTTTCTGCAAGGGTGATTATGTGTGCATATGTGAGTGTGACATTTGCATCTATGTATGTGAGTGTCCCTGCTGAGAAGTCATCTCTGTGTGTTAGATGTACATGAAGTGTGGAAATGTGTGACTCTCAGTCTGTGGATCTGACCACACTGTTCCCACTCACACCAGTGGTGCACACCAGTGTGTACAGAGTGTGTGGACACAGCAGAGAGTGGCAGAGGGTGCATCTTATAGGAGGGGTCTTTCTTCTCTGAGAAAATCCAAGTGTTCCCTAGGGGTAGGATTCTGGGGCCCCTGAGGATGGCTTCCTTGGGTGGCTTCCTTGGGTGGCTTCTCCAGTCCCTCAGCTCTCCTTCTGGAGGGCTTATATGATGTGAGGAGGAGCATAGGAGCCCGATCCCTCCTCCAAGACCCTTGTGCCAGGCTAAAAGGCGACCTTTTTCCTTCTGGAGTCACATAGTTCAAATGTAGCTCCCCACATCCTGCCCAAGCCATGGCTGGTGACTTATCTCATGCCCCAAGAAATGGTGGGACCAGCACGGCCCTGCAGGTCCTGAGTACTGGGCTGGATTCCAGGGCTGACGGACGCCGCTGGTCTTTGGCCTCACTCCCCTCATCTGGCTATGGCACCAACACACCCAGCTCCACCGTCTCGGTGAGTGTGGCGGATGGGGTGATGGTTGGGTAAGAGGGGCTGTGGGGGGCTGTCACCCAGGCCAGCTGCCCAGGATGGACTTGAGGAGAGGCTGGGTGCCTGCATGTCCCCAAAAGCCCTGACCTCTCCCCTCAACATGTCTTCTTGGGGGTCCTGTTCATTTCCAGCTTAACAAAGGGTGACATTATAGTCAGTGAGTTCAGCCACTTGCCCAAGTGTGTACAGCAGCCCAGGGCCAGGCTGTGGGCTTTGCCTGGAGGGCATTTCCTCATCCTGTGAACCAGTGACGACCTCTCCATCTGCCTCCTGCTCAGCCCTCCTCTCTGGTTCCCACTTCCTTGCAGCAGACAGGGGTCATGTGACTAGCACAGGGTGGGGTGATACAGAACTCAGCTGGGAGGGGTCATCGAGAAAGGCTTCCTGGAGGAGGTGGCATTGAAGCCAAGTCACAAGGTCAGCATGAGTTCAGCAGGTACAAGAGAAGGAAAAGGTACAAACCCTTGGAGGCTACAGAAGCCTTGCTGCATTTGAATTTGAAAGTTGCCTTGGTGGGGAATTTAGCTCAGTGGTTCCACTGCCTGCCTTGCAAGTGAAAGGTCCCGAATTTTCAATCCTTGGTACCAAAAAAAAAAAAGAAAAGTTGCCTTGTGTGGCTGGAGCTTCATGTTGGGGAAGAGATAGAGGTAACACTGGGACCTGTTGGCTGGACACAGAGGTGGATTTGATTTTATATCCAATGGAGGAACTACAGAACAACTAGACTTTGCTTGATTTTTGTCTTGGTTTTGGAGACAGGGTCTTGCTCTGTGGTCCAGGATGGCCTTGAACTCCCAGCAATCCTTCTGCCTCAGCCTCCTGAGTGCTTAGACTACTGGTATGCACCACTATGCTCTACTGCTTTATATTAAGTTATATTAAAATTTCAGTAATTCTGATTTTTATAGGGCAAAGATAATGTGCACTGAATTTTGTGTGAGCCAGTTGAAGTGGCACACATTTGTAATTCAAGCTGCTCTGGAGGTTGAGTCAGGAGGATTGCAAATTGAAGGCCAGCCTGGGAAACTTAATGAGACTCTGTCTCAAAAAATAAAATTAAAAAAAAAAGATGAGGCTGGAGCTCAGAGGTATGGCACTTGCCTAGTGTGTTCAAGGATCTGGATGCAACCCTCAGGAGAGAAAAAAAAGTGTGTGTATGTGTGTGTGTGCATGTGCATGTGTGTGCTGGGCATCGAACCCAAGGCCTCACACACATGTTAAGCATATTCTTCTTTCCCACTTAGCTACTCCAAGCCTCTAAATTTTTTAATAGAGGGCCAGGGATTTACCTCAGTGGTGCCATGCCTGCTTTGCAAGTGCAAGTTCAATCCCTGGTACCGGGGGAAAAAAAGCTGCTAAGTTTTTGTCTTTTAAAAAATAGAATTATACTTCTTCCATGTATTTTTATTATTATTATTATTATTATTATTATTATTATTGGTACCAGGGATTGAACTCATGTCCTTGTGCTTACTGCTAAGTTTTGTTTTTTGTTGTTTTTTTTTTGGTACCAGGGATCAAACTCGGGTCCTTGCACTTACTGCTAAGTTTTTTTAATAGATATAGGTGGGATGGGGAGTTTTAAGCAGGGGTGTGAGTGATGTTACATTTTAAAAGATCATTCTGGCTGGGCATGATGGTGCATGGCTGTAATCCCAGCCCTCTGGAGGCTGAGGCAGGAGGATTGCTATGAGTTCAAGGCCAGTCTGAAGTATATAATGAGACCCTGTCTCGAAAAATAAATACATAAAAAGATTATTTTGACTGCAGGCACCATCATGTGAATGTCATTGTGCTCACACTGGTGATGGTGGGTTTGTGCCTGTCCCAACTATGTGCCAGGCCTGGTCACCAGGGTCCAACCAGAGCCAAGTCCCTGTTCTTGAGAAGTAGACAGTAGCAAAGATGTAGGATATCAGGAGATGAAGCAGGAAGACTCAGTAAGATATAGGAGAGGAGCTGGGCACCATGGGGCAGGCTTATAACCCCAGTATCTTGTGAGGCTGAGGCAGGAGGATCACAAGTTTGAGGGGAGTCTGGACAGCTTAGCAAGACTCTGTCTCAAATTTTAAAAAAAAATCAAAAGAGGCTGGGTACCACTAGAAAAGGAGAGAAAAACAGAGGGAAGGAAAGAAGGAAGGAAGGAAGGAAGGAAGGAAGGAAGGGAGGGAGGGAGGGAGGCAAACAGGGAAGACTTGGAGAGGAAAAAGTGTGCTTCCCAGCAGGTATGATACAGACAGAGATGTAGCCAGTGCAAAGGCCCGGAGGCAGGAGGCTACCTTGCTCCAGGATTCACAAGGAGGCCAGTGTGGCAGAGCAATCCAGGCAGAGTGGAAGAAGGTGACAGCAGTATGACAGGGCCAGGAGCTGCAGAATCTTGTGGTCTAGGAGAGAGGACTTAGGTGTTTATCCAAGTAAGGTGGGAGCCATGGAGGGTTCTGTGCAGAGGGAGGACTACTTGACTTGTTTGACCAGGCTTCTCTGGTCATGTCCATGTCCATGCTGTGTCTGGCTCTATCTACCTGTCTGTGGCTGGGAGTCCCAGCCAGGCCCTTGGGATCCTTGGACCTTAAACCAGGAGCCCAGGATGCTGAGGCCTGGATGGTAGCCCTGCCTGGTAGCTCACCCTCTCCAGGCCCCACCCCAGGGTCCCCACCGGCCCGCGGTCGCTCTGACCCAGCCCACTTGCCCCCCAGTCCTCCTGCTCCTCCCAGGAGCGCCTGCACCAGCTGCCCTACCAGCCCACGGTGGACGAGCTGCACTTCCTGTCCAAGCACTTTGGCAGCACCGAGAGCATCACCGACGAGGATGGCGGGCGCCGCTCCCCAGCAGTGCGCCCGCGCTCCAGGAGCCTCAGGTGGGGCTGCACCCAGGGCCACGCTGAGAGGGAGGCTTATTTTGTTTGGTTTGGTTTGGTTTTTCGAGACAGGGTCTCACTGGGTAGCCCAAGCTGGTCTTGAACTCACTATGTCACTGTGTAGCCTGGCTAGCCTCATACTCGCAACCACCCTCTTGCCTCTGCCTCCCCAGTGTTGGGGTGAGAAGTGTGCACCAACACTCTTGGCTGAGGTCGGAGGATTGTGCATGGAGGGACCTAGAGGCGGGCTCGGAGGCAGGCGCTTGGACAAGACAGGGTTCTCTCTTTGCAGCCCCGGCCGCTCCCCCTCCTCCTATGACAATGAGATCGTGATGATGAACCACGTGTACAAGGAGCGGTTCCCTAAGGTGAGGACGGCGCCCCCTGGTGGCTGTGCCGCGCGATGCAGCCCCAAGGGCCCCCTGGTGGCGGAGGAGAGCGGCATTGCCTCTGGGCCCTACCAGGCTCAGCCACACCGCACTCCTGTCCTTCCCAGGCCACCGCCCAGATGGAGGAGAAGCTGCGTGATTTTGCCCGCGCCTACGAGCCTGACAGCGTGCTGCCGCTGGCCGACGGCGTCCTCAGCTTCATTCACCACCAGATCATCGAGCTGGCCCGGGACTGCCTGACCAAGTCTCGAGATGGGCTCATCACCACAGTGTACTTCTATGAGCTGCAGGAGAACTTGGAGAAACTGCTGCAGGACGTGAGTGCAGGGGACCCGCATCTCCACCCCAAATCAGGCCTGTGAAGTCGGGAGACTGGACTCCTGGGTGGAGCGTCAGGGTTCCTTTGTAATCCAGGAAGGTGCCCCTAAGGATCTGACGATGACACTGGGGCAATGATGACAAACAAGAGGTACTGTGCAGAGAGAGCTGAAGAGAATGCATGCTGAGAGGTGGGTGCACCATGTGCAAATGTCCTAAGGTAGGAAGAGAGCAAATCCTCAACAGCACAGGAGCCACATGTTGGCACTGTTGAGAGCATGTGGAGCTGGGAAACAGCACAGGAACCACTGTGGGGCTTTGAGCTCTGGGCCTAGCCCAGTCCTGAAGGGCAACAGGTTGATGTTGTTTTGAGCTTTGGTGTCAGTTCTAGGTTTCAGTCTAGATTCTGCTATAGGATTATAGGATATTCTTCTTAGGACTATAGGATTCAGAGCACAGACTCTAGATGGTCTAGGTTTATCATACTTCCGGTGCAGCCTTTGCCATGCTTCGGAACACCTCTGCTTGAGTTCTTTCAAAGTGGAACTATATGGTGGGCATGGTGGCAAATGCCTGTAATCCCAGCACTCAGTAGGCTGAGGCAGGAGAATCGTCACAATTTCAAGGTCAGCCCAGGATACATAGTGAGTTCCAGGGCAGCCTGTCTACATAGAGCCTACCTCAAAGCAAAACAAAACAAAACAAAACAAAACCAACAATAACAACAAAATGGGATTCTGCTGGGTGTGGTGGTGCACATCTCTCATCCCAGCCTCTGGAGGCTGAGGTAGGAGGATGGATTGCTGTGAGTTCAAGGCCACCTTGGATTACATGGCGAGAGCTCATCTCAAAGAAATAAAAACAAGGGCTGGGGATTTAGCTCAGTGGTTTTGCCACCTGCTGAGCAAGCTCAGGGACCTGAGTTCAATCCTGGTACCAAAAAAAAAAAGAAGAAACAAAAACAAAAACAAAAACAAGGGCGGGGGATTTAGCTCAGTGATGCTGCTGCCTGCCTCGCAAGCGCAAGGTCCCCAGTTCAATCCCTGGTACCAAAAAAAAAAGTGAAAAAAGACAAGAACAAAACAATTTAGGCCAGGTTGGCCTTGAAGTTACTTTAGTCCTCCTGCCTCAGCCTCCCCAGTGCTGGGATTACCAGTGTGCACCACGATGCCTGATGAGGGCTGTTTTTTTTTTTTTGTACTGGGGATTGAACTTGGGACCTTGCACTTGGAAGGCAGGCACTGGAACCACTGAGCTAAATCCCCAGCCCTTAGTGAGGGCTGTTTTGAGGATAAATTGAACTCATGACAGTTTTAGGACTGTGCTTGCTACAATCATTATTATTTATCATCCTTCTCATAATCACCATGATTATTCTTAGTGTGTGGCCTGGGTCTTGGGTGTCTCACCTTACAGTCGGACAGTACTACCAGTTCACACCCTGGGGGCTGGAATGGGGCCTGGCTGGAACTGGCAGCTATGGCCCCGTCCTTTGTGTCCCCACCCTAGGCCTACGAGCGGTCAGAGAGTTTGGAGGTGGCCTTCGTCACACAGCTGGTGAAAAAACTGCTCATCATCATCTCAAGACCTGCGAGGCTGCTTGAGTGCCTGGTGAGTCGGCTGGACCAGCCAGGGGTGGTGGGGCCACCCCAGGAGCCTGAGGCAAACACTCCCTGTCCTGCTCCAGGAATTCAACCCAGAGGAGTTCTACCACCTACTGGAGGCAGCCGAGGGCCATGCCAAGGAGGGCCACCTGGTCAAGACAGACATCCCGCGTTACATCATCCGCCAGCTGGGCCTCACCCGCGACCCCTTTCCAGGTGCACCTAGGGCTCCTGGGGATGTGGGGGAGCGGCCAGGCTCCTGGGATCATTGTCCCTTCCCCCTAGATGTGGCCCACCTGGAGGAGCAGGACAGTGGGGGCTCAAACACACCGGAGCAGGATGACCTCTCTGAGGTGAGGCTGGGCCGGGTCAGCACCCTGGGTCCTGGGTGGGCACTGGCTGCTGTCTGCCCTCCAACTGTGTGGAGCTCACTTTCCCATCAGTAAGGTGAAATTAATAATGGCTTATCCTAGCAGGAGATGGTGTAATCCCAGCACTCAGGAGGCTGAGGCAGGAGGATCACCAACAGTTCAAGGCCAGCCTGGGCAACCTACTGTATTTCCCTGAAAATAAGACTAGGTCTTATATTAATTTTTGCTCCAAAAGAGCCAATAGTGCCTATTTTCAGGCGATGTCTTACTTTTTCATGTACAACAATCTACTCTTTTTTGGTACCGGGGATCAAACTCAGGATTTTGTGCTTTTGAGGCAGGCACAGAGCCACTGAGCTAAATCCCCAGCCCTTTTCTTTCTTTTTTAAAACAATCTACTCTTATTCATGTACAGAAACATACATTTATTCAAATACGGTCATGTCATCTTCTTCTGGACCTTCGTCCTAACTCTCCGAACCCCGAATTCCAGCCTCAGTCTTGCAACTCCATTTCCTGTAGAACCATCGGCCCAGTCCCTCATGTCCAGCAGTAGAGCTCTCCTTAAATGAGCGCTTCTCGTCCATGTAGCCTGCTGGTAGCACATTGGCAACAGAGCTGTCGGTGATTTTATCCCATGAATTCTTCACCCAAGTCACGACCTACCTCCTACAGGCTGGCTTCACAAAGCTTCCATTAAATCAAGTGTTAATCGAAGACTCACGACACAGGAGTGGCGACAAAAATGATGACAGTTAAGAATGAAGGTCCACATGAAAGTGATGAAAAATTGCAGGCAGAGAATGTTTATTTCAGATGAGTGCATTGAGCAGGTCCATTACAATACATGACATACTGAACTATGAAGATTCGTATAAGACAAGCATGTCCATTCTTTATCAAGTGCACGTGTTACTCTTGCGTTGTGTCTGTGCTCTGATTGGTCATTTGGCAATAAGTCTGGAGTTCACCTGTCTTCATAGTGTTTACCTCTCCTCCGAAAGCACCCACTTGGATTATAATTTATGTTATCCTTTATTTTGAGTATTAATGTCAATAATATTATTTATTTATATATAACTACATATTATTTTATAATTCAATATGTCATCTGGCTGATGATCCTAATTGGGGCTTATTTTTGGAGTGGGGGCTATTTTTGGCATAGGGCTTATAATACAAATGCCCTGAAAAGTCATGCTAGGGCAAATTTTCCAGTTAGGTCTTATTTTCAGGGAAATATGGTAGTGAAATATGGTACTGTCTCAAAAAACCCAAACCAAACCAAAAGAAAAAACTAAAAGAAAGAAAATACTAGTTATTCATTCATGAGCTACTTTAAATTTTCTTTTTCCCTTTCCTTCCTCTTTTATTTTTTTTCTTTTTGCAGTTCTAGGATGGAACCTTGGCCTCATATGCGCTAAGCATGTGCTCAACCACTGGGCTGCACCCTCATGAGATTTTTTTTTCTGTCATGATAAACTACATATAACATACAATTATTTTTCTTTTCTTTTTCTTTTTTTTTTTTTGGTACCGGGGATAGAACTTGGGACCTTACGATTGCGAGGCAGGTGCCGGAACCACTGAGCTAAATCCCCAGCTCACAATTATTTTTCTTTTGAGACAAAGTCTCCCTATGTTGCTCAGGCTGATTTTGAACTGTTGGGCTCCAACCATACCCTTGGCTCAACTTCCCAAGTAGCAGGGACTGTAGACATGAACCGCTGTGCTCAGCAAAATTTCCCATTTTAACCATTTTATCTACTTGTCTGTCTGTCTATCTATCTATCCATCTATCTATCTACCATTTCTTTGGCAGTGCTGGGGATGGAACCCAAGGAGGGCCCCAGGCATGCTAGGCAAATGCTCACCACTGAGCTGGACCTCAGCTGTTTTTATTTTTATTTTTGGGTGGTGTTGAGGATTGAACCCAGGGCCTTGTGCATGCTAAGCACATGTTCTAGCACTGAGCTACATCTTTAGCTCCCCAAACCATTTGAAAATGAATAATTCCATGGCATTTAGTGCATTCTCAGTGCTGCACAACCACTGGGACTAGTTTGTTCCAGACCTTTTTTATGAACCCAGAAAGAATGCTCCCATCCAAAAGGCAGCCACATGCCACTGCTACCGCTGATCAGCTTTCTATCTCTGTGGATCTGGCTTTCTGGTATTTCCTGAGAATGGAATTATTCATTCCATGGCCTTTCTGTCTGGCTTGTTTCACTTAGCTCAGTGTCTGGGGACTTGGTTTTTTAAGTGGTGACAAAGTTTATTAGAAAAAGTAAGTGAAGAGTGAGGGAGAAACTGGCTCTGCATAGCAAGCTTGGGCCCAGTAAAAGAGGAAAAAGTAAGATAAAAATATACCCTGGAGGATGTAGGGAAGGCTATCCAAGGAAAGCCACAATAGCTGGGGGCTTTTTAATTAACTTATTTATTTTTGTTTTTTGAGACAGGGTCTTGCTGTGTAGCCCAGGCTAGCCTTGAACTTTCGACGATCCTCTTACCTCAGCTTCCCGAGTGAGGGGATCACAGCCATCCTCATCATGCTCGGGTCTCATTCTTTTTTCTTTTTCTTTTCTTTTTCTGACTCTCATTCTTTCACTGACATTCCATTGTGGGGCAATGCTCCATTCCGTTTATCCATTCATCCACTGATGTTGTATTAGAAGAAACAAACCTCCTGTTTTTTCCCCTCTCTTATACCACAGTCAATGCATATGGTTTCTGTGACCCAAAAAACTGTGAGGACCAATCCTCATTAGCAAGCAAGCAGGTCTGCCACTGCCCCTGTCAGTCTCAGGACCGGACAGATCCCACAGTCACAGGCCCAGTCCCAAGACTGTCCCCTGCCCTGCCCCACCACAGCCACCAGTCATCACCACAGAAGGTTTCCCTGTGCTTCTGAGCCACCAGCTATAAACCAAAGTCCCCACAACCACCTCCTCCAATGTGATTGATTAATCTGCATAAGCAATTCACAGACCTCAGGGAAACAGTGATGTTAACCAGCTTATGATAAAGGACATCACAAAGGATGCCTGGCATAGTGGCACATGGCTGTCATCCCAGCACTCTGAGGCTGAGGCAGGAGGATCACAAGTTCCAGCCCATCCTGGGCAATTTAGCAACTTAGTGAGATCCTATCTTGAAATAAATAAAAAAGACTGAGGACATAGCTCAGTGCAAAGCTCCTAGGTTCCACCCCCTATATTCCAAAACAAAACAAAGCAAGACCAAAAAAGCACATAGAATGAAGTATGTGGAGCCCGGTGTGATGGCACCCACCTGTAGCCCCAGCAAATGAGAGTGTAAGGTGGGAGAATCACCATGAGTTTGAGGTCAGCCTGGACTACATAGAGAGACCCTGTCTAAAAAAAAAAAAAAGAAGTAGGCGAGGGATTTAGCTCAGTGGCACCGTGCCTGCCTCGAAAGTGCAAGGTCCTGAGTTGGATCTCCAGTACAGGGAAAAAAGAAGTATATGGGAAGAAGGATGGAGCTTCCACGCCCTCTCCAGGTGCCCCCACCTCCACCCATGTATGGTATCCAGAAGCTCCTGCACTTCTACTTTGGGTTTCTGGGATGTCACTGCATAAGAAGGGTTGTTCATAGGTGAGTGTAAGACCAGGGAAGCTGTCTGCTCAGATCCTTCTTTTTTTTCTTATTTTAAGTGGGGGTCTTGGTACATACTCCATACTGACCTTGAACTCACTATGAAGCCCAGGCTGGCCTTAAACTAGAAGCCATCCTCCTGCCTCAGCCTCCTGAGTGCTGGGATCACAGGTGTGCGCCACCACACCCAGCTATTTTCAGGTCTTGGGCTGGAAATGTAGCTCATGGCAGGCTCTTGTCTAGCACAGGTGAGGCCCTGGGTTCCATCCCTAGCTCCGAAAAAAAAAAGGCCTATGCTCTTTTCTCTTCTCCTTCTTATTCTTTTTGGAGGTGCTGGGGATGGAACCCAGGGCCTCCCACAAACTAGGCAAGTGCTTGCCACTGAGCCATCCTCCCTGCCCTTCCTGGGCTCCTGAGTGGGATGCTGGCTCCCTGTGGTAATAGTGGCTTTGCCTGAAAATTGCCCAAATCCCCTTCTAGTTCAACCACACTTTGACAAACTTTCCAGATGTCTACTGGAGACTGCTGCCTTCATGGCCACACCATGTTTTCAAAATCTGGACTTGGAGCTAGGTGTGGTGGTGCACACCTGTGATCCCAGTACTCAAGAAGCTGAGGCAGGAGGATTGCATGAGTTTGAGGCCAGCCTGGGGTACATAGGGAGACCCTGTCTCAAAAAACCAAAAAGTAAAAAAATGAAGTCACCTGAGTTAGCTTTGTTTCATTGTTTTCTGCACATTCGTACATATGCACACACATCTTTCCTTCATACATATTTAAAACAATCTCACTCTGCCGCCCATTTATATAACATTTTGAATCGGTAATAAAATGACATCACTTAAATTCTTAAACCCTACAAAGGTATTTATCTGTAATTGTTCTTTGTGAGATTCGGCATAATTCCACTCAAGGAGACTTGTTAATTGAGTGATTCAAACCTTCCATTTCCCCTTTTTTTTTTCTGCCTGATTGATCTGCTACTTCCTGTTAAATCCTTGTTTTGAGCAATTTCTCCTTGTAATTCTACCAATTTTTGTGTCAGACATTTTTAGCATACATCATTAGGAGCATACAAGTTCAACATTTTTATATCTCACAGATCTTTTTGCAGAATACCTCTATAATATTTTAGTTCTTCTTCTTTTTTTTTTGGTACCAGAGATCTAACTCGGGACCTTGCACTTGCGAGGCAGGCATCGGAATCACTGAGCTAAATCCCGGGCCAAGTTCTTGTTTTTTGAGACAGAGTTTGGCTACATAGTTCCAGCTGGGTTTTTGATGCTGGCCCCAGAATTCACAGTGATCCTTCTGCCTCAACCTCCTAAATGCTGGGATTACAAGTGTGCACCACCATGCCTGGCTGTAATTCTTATCTTTGTCCCTAAGAAAAAACAAAACAGTTTTCTTTTTTTTGTTTGTTTTGTTTTTTCTGGTACCGGGGATCAAACTCCGGTCCTTGCGCTTGCGCAGCAGGCGGCGAAACCACTGAGCTAAATCCCTGGCCCTACAAAACAGTTTTCAAAAATGATATACAATGAAATCAGGGCATGGTGGTTTATACTTGTAAGTCAGGCACTCAGGAGGATGAGGCAGGAGAATCACAAGTTCAAAGCCAGCCTGGACTATATAGCAAGACCCTGACTCAAAAACCTTAAAAACAAAATGATATACAGTAAAAAATGTTACTCCCACCTTTGACTCCAATTACTCTGTATCCTCCAAATATGGTGACATAGTTATATTTTGCTTCTTTTTCTCTTTTGGGAGGATAGTACTGTGGCTAGAATCCAAGTGGTTTACCTCTAAGCTATATCCTCAGTCCTTTTTCAAAATTTTATTTTGAGATTGGGCCTTGCTGAGTTCCTCAGGCTGGCTTCAAACTTGCCATTCTCCTGCCTCAGCCTCCTGAGTCTTTGGAATTGCAGGCATGTGTTACCATGCCTGGTTTAAAAAATGGGCCTCCAGGGCCGAGGATTTAGCTTAGTGGCACCATACCTGCCTCGCACGCTGAGCTAAATCCCTGGCCCTCCTTCCATCTCTTTGATACCTTTCCCCTTTAAGAAAGACCTATCTCCTTACTTTTTTTTTTTTTTGGTATCAGGGATCGAACTCGGGTCCTGGCGAAACCACTGAGCTAAATCCCCGGCCCTGTCTCCTTACTTTCTATTGTCTTTTGTTTTGCCCTTTACTTATAATTAAGGCTTCTCATGTAAGAGAAACCTCATAATGTTTAAGCTTGTGTGTCTGATTTATTTCATTTAACATTATGGTCTCGAGGCACATTCATTTTCCTACAAATGACTCATTTGTCTTTCTTAATGGCAGAGTATGAATACCATTGTGTGTAAATACCACATTTTCAGTGTCTCCCTTTAATTCTTTTTTTTTTTTTTGGTACCAGGGATCGAACTCAGGTCCTTGCGCTTGTGAGACAGGCGGCAGAACCACTGAGCTAAATCCCCAGCCCCTACTTTTTTGTTTTTTGAGACAAGGTCTCCCTATGTAGTTCAGGCTGGCCTGAAACCCATTATGTAGCCCAGGCTGGCCTTGAACATTTGTTGATCCTCCTGTCTCAGCCTCCCAAATTCTGGGATTACAGGCGTGTGCCACCACACCTGGATTGGCTTTTGTTTTAGCAGTGTTGGAGATTGAACCCAATGGCATTATGTGTGTTAGGCTACAGCTCTACCACTGGGCTATGCACTCAGCCCTTTTTATTTTATTTTGAGACAAGGTCTCACTAAGTTAAACAGGCTGGCCTCAAACTTCAATCCTCCTGCCTCAGCCTCCCAAGTAGCTGGGATTACAGTCCATTCTTTGTAACAGTGACATAATATTCCTTTATATGAATGGCCCTTAAGTATTTATTGAACCAGTTTCCTATAGATGGAAACAGGCTTGCAATAAGCAAGATAGTATATGTACACACATATCTGCAGCCCACATTCAAAATTAAAGTTGCTGGGTCAAAGGGAACACACATTTTATATCTGACCTATACCAGAATGGCTTTCATGGGAGATGTACTTTTTTGTTGTTGTTGCAGTACTAGTGATTGAATGTAGGGCTGTTGCACTGAGCTATATCACCATTCTTTTTTATTTTTTTATTTTGAGGCAAAAACTCACTAAATCACTAAATTCCCCAGGCTGGAGTCAAACTTGTGATCCTCCTGCCTCAGCCTCACAAGTACTGGGATTCTGGGCAGATGCCACCATGCCTAGTGAGATCTTGTGTTTATGAACTCAGACTTGGCCCCCTCTTTTTCTCTTCAGTTTTTAGGTTTCTTTCTTTTTTTTTTTGGTTTTTTTTTTTGGTACTGGGGGTCAAACTTGAGTCCTTGAGCTTGCACAGCAGGCGACAAAACCACTGAGCTAAATCCCCAGCCCAAACCTTGGAAGTTTTCTTTCTTTCTTTCTTTCTTTCTGTCTTTCTTTCTTTCTTTCTTTCTTTCTTTTGGTACAGGGATCGAACTCGGGTCCTTGCACTTGCGAGGCAGGCAGCAGAACCACTGAGCTAAATCCAGGCCCTAGGTTTCTTGTTATTGGTTTCTGAGAACTTTTTATGTACGTACACATTAGACTGATTATCCATGTTGCAAGGGTTTTTTTGTTTGTTTGTTTGTTTGTTTGAGGCAAGGTCTCATTATGTAGTTCAGGCTGGCTGTGAATTCACTATGCAGCCCAGGTTGGCCTCAAGCTGGTGGTGATCCTCCTGCTTCAGCCTCCGGAGTGCTAGGATAACAGCCCTGTGCCGCCACACCTAGCTCTTAAAATCCTGTCATTTCCTCACTGTGGCACTTGAAGGACCCACTCACTCTCTGTGCCTCAGTTTCGCTATGTGTAAAATGGAGTAACAGAAGTCCTTCCCATGATGGTAGCGGGACTCTCTGTATTTCCTGCAGGGTCGTGGCAGTACCTCCAAGGCCAAGAAGCCCCCTGGGGAGAACGACTTTGACACCATCAAGCTCATCAGCAATGGGGCCTATGGGTGAGCCACCTGGGGCTCTGGCAGGCGGGCAGGGCAGTGTCCCAGAGCTAACACTGGTCCTGTCTCCCCCGCAGGGCTGTCTACCTAGTGCGGCACCGTGACACGCGGCAGCGCTTTGCCATGAAGAAAATCAACAAGCAGAACCTGATACTCCGGAACCAAATCCAGCAGGCCTTTGTGGAGCGTGACATCCTCACCTTCGCTGAGAACCCCTTCGTAGTTGGCATGTTCTGCTCCTTTGAGACGCGGCGCCACCTTTGCATGGTCATGGAGTATGTAGAAGGTGTGTGCCTGTCAAACTGCAGACAGCAGCTGCACATCGACTGGCTGGCTTATTCTTGGAGACAGGGTCTCATCATATAGATCAGGCTGGCCTTGAACTCAAGGTGATCCTCCAGCTTCAGCCTCCTGAAATCTGGGATTATGGGACTGGGCCAGTATGCCCAGCCTTTTTTGTCTGTCTCCCCCAACCTTTTTTTGTTTTGTTTTGTTTGTTTGATTTTTTTTTGGTACCAGGGATCAAACTCAGGACCTTGTGCTCATGAGGCTGGCAGCAGCACCACTGAGCTAAAATCCCTGGTCCTGTTTTTTTTTTGTACCAGGGATCAAACTCGGGTCCTTGCACTTGCGCAGTAGGCGGTGAAACCACTGAGCTAAATCCCTGGGCCTGTTTGTTGGATTTTTGAGGCAGGGTCTTGTGTTTGTAGTCCAGGCTGGCCTTGAACTCACTATATACACCAGGCTGGTTTTTTTTCTGTACCAGGGATCAGGGGATCATACTCGGGACCTTGTGCTTTCGAGGCAGGCCGTGGAACCACTGAGCTAAATCCTCAGCCCAGGGTAGTTTTGAACTTGTGGTGATCCTCCTGCCTCTGCCTCCCAAGTGCTGAGATTACAAGCATACACCACCACAACCATTTTGTCTTCCCTTTTTACACTTCCAGCCATGGACCTGTTCATCTGTCACCCCTATTTATTTGTACCTATCTGGTTTTCATTTCATTCAATATAGATCCACTCACCCGGTGATTAGTTTTCCCACCAGCCAGCCAGCCTCCTTCCAGTTCCAGCTATAGTTACTTATCCAGCCCTACATCCATGCACCTGTTTTTTAATTAATTAAATTAATTATTAATTAACTTTTTTTCTTTGGTACCAGGGATCAGACTCAGGCCCTTGTACTTTTGAGGCAGGCAGAGGCACCACTGAGCTAAATCCCCAGCCCTACTACTTTCTTGTTTTTTTGCAGTACTAGGATTTGAAGCCAGGCCCTCACTGGTGTTAGGCAAGGGCTCTACCACTGAGCTATAACCTCAGCCCTTTAAAAATTTTATTTATGGGGCCGGGGATTTAGCTCAGTGGTTCTGGCACCTGCCTTGCAAGCGCAAGGACCTGAGTACGATCCCCAGTACCTAAATAAATAAATAAATAAATAAATAAATAAAATTTTATTTTATTTATTTATTTTTATTTTTTTGAGACAAGGTTTGCTATATAGTTCAGGATGGCTTTGAACCCACTGTTTAGCTCAGGTTGGCCTTGAACTCTGGATGATGCCCCTGCCTCAGGCTCCTGAGTGCTGGGATTACAGAGGTGCACCACCGCCCCTGACTTTAAATTGTTTTTTGAGATAGGGTCTCACTAAGTTGTCCAGGCTGAGCTTGGACCCAGGATCCTTCTGTCTCCATTTTCCCAGTAGCTGGGATCTTAGGCCTGTACCGCTGTGCTCAGTTACTACCCATATTTTTCTTTATTCATTTAAACTTATATTTTAATATCCATCTCATTCATCTATTTATCTCTCTACTATATTATCTATCATCTATCCCTCTGTCTCTCTCTCTCTCTCTCTCTCTCTCAATCTGTCTCTCTCTCTGTAATGGGGATTGAACCCAGGACCTTCACACTGAGCTACATCCCCTGACCTTTTTAGTTACTTTTTATTTTGAGACCAGTCTCAGTAAGTCACTAAATTGCCCAAGCTGGGCTCAAAGTTTCAATTGTCCTACCTCAGCCTTGTAGAGTTGTGGGAAGACAGTTGTGCACCAATATGCCTGGCTTCTATCTCTATATTGTGCTATTATCTATCATCCATCTCTCTATTATATCTATTTATCATCTATCTTTCTGTTACACTGTCACCTGCCTTTGTTATAAATGATCCCTCTCATATATTTATACCATTTACTTTTATTTATTTATTTATTTATTTGGTTGGTTGGGGTTTTTTTGGTACCGGGATTGAACTCGGGTCCTTGCACTTGCACAGCAGGTGGCCAGACCACTGAGCTAAATCCCCAGCCCCTTTTTACTTCTACTTATCATCTATTCATCTCTCTATCATAGCTAATTAGCTCCCTCCATGAACCCATCGATCCATTTATCCTTCCACCTTGGCAGCAACCTGTCCACCCCATCACACATGCCCTGTGTTTACCTGAACAGTTGTGTGACATTGTAGGGCACATCTGTGCCACCTCCAAGCTTTAGCCAACCTTCCAGTCACTCAGCAAGTGTCCCTGTGGTCTCCCTCATGCCACCTTCTGCTCTGGGCACTGTTTAAATTCTGCTCCTTATGAGAGGAGAGCAAGACCAGGAGGCTGAAGGAGGAGGTGGTGAGGTGGCTGGCAGGGTCTTCTGTGAGGCCTATGTTATACCAGGGAAGATGACTCTGGAATGTGGTGGGGTTTGTTTTTGGTGTTTTGGGGGGGGGGGTTGAGACAAGGTCTCACTATGTAGCCCAGGCCAGCCTCAAACTCACATCAGTCCTCCTCCCTCAGCCTCCCAAGTACTGGGATTATAGGTGTGTGCCGCCACACCTGGTTGGAATATGGATTTGGAGGAATAGCAAGGAGCCAGTAGATCTGGAGCCTAGTTAAAGAGGGGAAGAGGAGGGAGAGAGAGTGAGCTGAGCATGCAGGCCTTTCCCAGCCTGGATGGCTCTGGATCTTACTCCAAATACGGCAGAAGCCACTGGAAAGTTTTGGGCCAGGGATTTAGCTCAGTGGTTCCGCCGTCTGAGACCCTGTCTCAGAAGAAAATTTTACTTCCTTTTTTTTTTTTTTTTTGGTACCACTGAGCTACATCCCCAGTCCTCTCAGAAGAAAATTTTAAAAGGGCTGGGGGTGTATCTCAGTGGTAGAGCATTTGCCTAGTATGTGTGAGGCCCTGGGTTTTATCCCCAGCGTTACCACCAAAAACCAGAAATCCATTTGTCTGCTTTAGTGGGGCAGAAGCAGGGAGACCAGGCCATGGAGATTATTGCAATCCCAGTGATGAGTGGGTGGGACTGAGAGATCTCTTTGGTGAGTGACACACTCTGCAGTGCTGTCCTCAGGGCCTCCTGGGCATGGGCTGGGCCTGAGGTGTCATTCATGCACAAGTCACCCTAGCTGGGTGTGGTGGTTCATACCTGTAATACCAGCACTTGGGAGGCTAAGGCAGGAGGATCACTGTGAGTTCGAGGCCAGCCTGGGCTACATAGTGAGTTGAAGATTAGCCTGAACTACATAGCAAAATCCTGCCTCAAAAAATAAAAATAAAGGCCCGGGGATTTAGCTCAGTGGTTCCAGCGCCTGCCTCGCAAGCGCAAGGTCCCAAGTTCGATCTCCGGCACAAAAAAATAAAATAAAATTAAATTAAATTAAAATTAAAATAAATGGGCCAGGGATTTAGCTCAGTGGTTCCACCGCCTACCTTGCAAGCTAAGGACCCGAGTTCGATCCCCAGTACCAAAAAAAAATAAAATAAAATAAATAACCCAAGTCACCACAGCTGGGTTCTCAGCATAAATTGTATGTCAGAATTACTTGGGGTTGTGGCTAAATGCAGATTCCTACACTTTGCCCTCAGAGTCTAAAGCCACCTAAATCTAGCTCAAGGAAAAAGAAGGAAGAAAGGAAACAAAGAAATGTATTGATTCATGGAATCAAAAAATTGGTATCGCCTTCAGGAATGGCTGTATCCAGGTGCTCTAACCACCCCATCAGGAATCTGTTAGCTCCTGGCACTTCTCTCCCATGTGTGGGTTTTCTCAGACAACTCCTGATTAGGCTGGCTGCCACCCAGCAGATCCCAGATTCCATCTATGAGTTCAGCTATCTTTGTGATGAAAGTACAAAAATTCTAAGGGCTACTCCCTGGAACAACCTGCCTTGCTGACCCAAGTACTAAGCCTGGCAGGAAATCTAGCCCTTGGAAGGAAAGGGAGGAATAGATATTGGGGAAACTACAATATCAGTGTTGGAACCGGCATGGTAGCTTGGTGGTAGAGTGCTTGTCTAGCATGCAAAAGGCCCTAAATTCAATTCCTAGCACTGCAGAAATAAAACAAGCTGGGTATGGTGGTCTGGTGGTGCACATCTCTAATTTCAGCACTGTGGGAGGATGAGGCTGGAGAATTGCAAGTTCAAGCCCATCCTGCTGGGCAGCTCTATAACTTAGCAAGACCCTGTCTCAGAGAGAGAGAGAGAGAGAGAGAGAGAGAGAGAGAGAGAGAGAGAGGAGGAAGAAAAGAGAAGCCCGGAAAAGGGCAACTCCCTGCACAACTGAGGAAGAGAGAGGCCTCTCTCTGTGCCTCTTTTTTCCATATCTGCAAAATGAGTGCAATGGAATGTGATTGTTGGTGCTATGGTTCATGTCCTGTGGTCAGCTCTGGCCCCAGATTCTTCCCTTGTCACATGGCCCTGTCACCTGCCCTGCAGGCGGTGACTGTGCCACCCTCCTGAAGAATATTGGGGCGCTGCCTGTGGAGATGGCCCGCATGTACTTCGCTGAGACGGTGCTGGCGCTGGAGTACCTGCACAACTACGGCATTGTGCACCGCGACCTCAAGCCGGACAAGTGAGTTTGACCTTGCCCATCCCTTCCTCCTTGCCCCTGGGGCCAGGGCTGCATGGCCTTACCCCTGAGACCTGCCCATGTCTGCAGTCTGCTCATCACCTCCATGGGCCACATCAAACTCACTGACTTTGGCCTATCCAAAATGGGGCTCATGAGCCTGACCACCAACCTGTACGAAGGCCACATTGAGAAGGATGCCCGGGAGTTCCTGGACAAACAGGTGTGTTGCAGGCATGGGGGTCCTTAGGGTGGAGCTGCCCGGCAGGACCCAGGGACCCATGGCCTGGTGGGGGCCATGGTGTTGCTGGAGGCCCCCCTGTGACTGGGGCGTGGGCTGACCACCTGCCCCCAGGTGTGCGGGACCCCTGAGTACATCGCACCCGAGGTCATCCTGCGCCAGGGCTATGGGAAGCCGGTAGACTGGTGGGCCATGGGGATCATCCTCTACGAGTTCCTGGTGGGCTGCGTGCCCTTCTTCGGGGACACACCGGAAGAGCTCTTTGGACAGGTCATCAGTGGTACGTGCCTCCTGCTTGGCTGGCTGGGCCCCATAGCCGCCCAAGCCACCCTCAGCTCCATGGTGCCTTGCAGATGACATCCTGTGGCCTGAGGGGGATGAGGCACTGCCTGCAGACGCCCAGCTCCTGATATCCAGCCTCCTGCAGACCAACCCACTGGTCCGGCTAGGAGCAGGTCAGGCCTGTGTGTAGGGAGCAGGACACTGACCCTGGGCCAGCCCAATACACCGCCCTGGGGCGGAAGTCAGCGGGTGACAGGCAGTCATAGGCTTCCACCACATCCCTTCTCTCCCAGGCGGCGCTTTTGAGGTCAAGCAGCACAGCTTCTTCCGAGACCTGGACTGGACAGGACTGCTGAGGCAGAAGGCTGAGTTCATCCCCCAGCTGGAGTCAGAAGATGACACGAGCTACTTCGACAGTGAGTGGGGCCTAGGCAGGCCTGGTGCAGGCTGGGAAGGGAGCGGAGGACACCTGGATGAAGGGGGGGGGCCCCCCGCAGGGCAAATGGGGGCGTGGTCCAGCCTTGGGGCGAGGCTAAACTGAAACCTAAGCTAAAAACTAGGTAGGCGGGCCGGGGATTTAGCTCCGTGGCTCAGTGGTTCCGGCACCTGCCTCGAAAGCGCAAGATCCCGAGTTTGATCCCCAGTACCAAAAACAAAAAACAAAAAACTAGGTAGGAGCAGGGAGTGTGGCACACACCTATCATCCCCGCACTCTGGGAGGTTGAGGCAGAAAGATTGAAAGTTTGAACCTAGCTTGGGTAACTTACCGACTTAGTGAGACCCTGTCTCAAAATAGAGAATTTTTAAAAAGGTTGGAGTTGTAGTTCAGTGCGCATGCAGGCCCTAGAATCAATCTACACACACACACACACACACACACACGTGCACGCGCATGCACACACACACATGAACCAGGTAAGAACTGAGGTAAGGGTGCAACCTGGACAGGTCAAGGTCAGGCCTGGACCTGACCTTCCAAGAGAAAGAGGAGCCAGGGCTTGGAGCGCTGTGGGTGGGATCTGGGGGCGTGGTCTCTCTGGGGCGGAGCTAGACAAAGGGGCTGGGACCTGGGCTGGGGCGGAGCCTGGACTCAGCTTTGGCCTGAGCTGCAGGCCTGGCTGAACTGGATCCTGCTTGGAGGTGTGAACTGTTGTTGCCCGAAGTCACGGCCTGCACTCCTCCCCAGCCCGCTCTGACAGGTATCACCACGTGAACTCCTATGACGAAGATGACACGACAGAAGAGGAGCCCGTGGAGATCCGCCAGTTCTCCTCTTGCTCCCCGCGTTTTAGCAAGGTGGGGCCAGGCTGGGCTTGGGGTGGGCGGGGCTCAAGTGGGCGAGGTTGTGGGGAGCAGATGGAGGTGACAGCCCAGCCCTAGGACCCGCGGTCTTATACTGGACCGTTACTGGGGAAGGGGACCCAGGAATGATGATGCCTGGGGGAGACAGCATGAGGGTTTGAGGTACAGGTCCTCGGCATTGAGAGGAGTAACGGGAACTTGGAGAGTCATGTAGAGGAGGCCTCCTGGCATGAAGTTAGGTCTTTTTGTTGTTGTTGTTGTTGTTGTTGTTGTTGTTGTTGTTGTTTTTGGTACCGGGGATCGAACTCGGGTCCTTGAGCTTGCGAAGCAGGTGACGGAACCACTGGGCTAAATCCCCGGCCCTGAAGTTAGGTCTTGACCTGGTAGAGCCAGGGGATATTCCAGCACTTAGGGAGGGCGAGGGTAATTTAGTGACTTAGCAAAACTCTGATTCAAAATAAAAAACATCTAAAATTAAGGGCTGGGGAGGTAGCTCAGGGCGAAGGCTCTGGGTTCCATCCCAGTACTGGAAGAAAAAAAGAACGGCGGGTTGGGATACGGGGAGCGGACGGGGCCGATTGAGGAGCATTGAAGAGGGACAAGGCCCAGCCAGGGTGAGGGGACACGTGCATTGGTTAGGGGCCTGGGAAGTTAAGTGGGGCTAGATTGATGGGAGTGGGGCCTAACTTATAGGCAGCGCTTGAATCGACTTGGGTGGAGCTTGGTTTTGGCAGGTCCAGGGGTAGGAAGCTGATTGGCTCTCGAGCAAAGGCATGACCCACCCCCTTGCAGGTGTACAGCAGCATGGAGCAGCTGTCACAGCACGAGCCCAGGACCCCAGTAGCGGCAGCAGGGGGCACCAAGCGGGAACCGAGCAGCAAGGGTCCAGAGGAGAAGGTGGCCGGCAAGCGGGAGGGGCTGGGCGGCCTGACCCTGCGCGAGAAGACCTGGAGAGGGGGCTCCCCCGAGATGTGAGCAGGACAGGGTGGGGATGGGGGCGGGGAAGCCAGGAGGCGTGTCTCCGCTGACCACGCCCCCTCCGCAGCAAGCGCTTCTCAGCCTCTGAGGCCAGCTTCCTGGAGGGCGAGGCCAGCCCCCCGCTGGGCGCGCATCGCAGGTTCTCAGCTCTGCTGGAGCCTAGCCGCTTCAACGCCCCGCAGGAGGACGAAGATGAGGCCCGTCTGCGCAGGCCGCCCCGGCCTGGCTCCGATCTCCCAGGCTCACTGGAGGCGCGGGCGCCCAAAGAGGGGGCTCCAGGGGAAGCCGCCTGCAGTGCCGGGGATTCCGAAGCCAGTAAGTCCTCCCTCCTGCTGCCCTTCCCAATTACCCAGCGGCGATATAATTCAGTGCATAATGAGGCTGATGCTGTTTATAAAATATCTCACATGCTATTCACACTCCAACCCAAGACTCCATTAATATTAGGAACACCCATGTACCACGCACGCAAAAGCTTGCCTCCCCCCCGCCCCGGTTTTTTTTTGGTAACGGGGATCGAACTCAGGACCTTGCGCTTGCCACGCAGGTGCCGTGCCACTGAGCTACATCCCTGGCCCAGTCCTTCCTCCTCTGTACCCGAGACTACGCTGAACGCTCTGCTCCAATGCAGCTCACAACCCAGCAGGGGAGGGGCATGGGAAGAGCACTTTGGGCAGAAGAACAGCATGCTCAAAGTCCCTGGCCGTAGATTGATCTCTAACCCACATACTCTCCTGCAGCTGACCGCCCACGCCCAGGTGACCTCTGCCCGCCCTCAAAGGAAGGGGACTCATCAGGCCCTAGGGCCACCAATGACCTGGTTCTGCGCAGGGCACGGCACCAGCAGCTGTCAGGGGACCCGGCAGTAGAAAAGCGGCCTTCTCGAACTGGGGGCAAAGTCATCAAGTCAGCCTCAGCCACTGCCCTGTCTGTCATGATTCCTGCAGGTAATGCCGGGCTGGAACCATCAGGAATGCCTGCGTTTGTTTTTTTTTTTTAATTCTTTTATTGGTACATTTTAGGTATACAATACATTTACATTTCTCATTGGGAACTTGTACCTTTACATGATGAATCTTGGTTCTTATTTTTTTCCCCATTCCCAGCCCTCCCTTCACCCCCTCCACCCTTCCGTATTTACAAAGACTTTGTTTCCATTTCTCATAATTTTTCCTTTCCCTTCTTTCCTTTCCCCTGCCCCTTCCACTTCCCCTACCCCATTGGACCTTTTCTTCCTATTTCGCATTATCAAATATTCATTCTAATCATTGGTACATTTTAGGTTTACAATATAATGTCATTCATCATTGGAAATTTGCACCTTTACATAGTCTCTCTTGGTTCTTATTTTTCCCCTTCCCCTTCCCTCCCTTCAACCCCTCCATCCCTCCCTATTTACAAAGACTTTGTTTCCAATTTTCCATTTTCTCATATTAATTCCATTCCCTTCTTTCCTTTCCCCTTCCTCTCCCACTTCCCCTTCCCCTTTGCCCCTTTTCTTTCTATTTCACATTATCTATTTACCTTTTAGTCCTTATTTACACTTTCAGTTTCTCACACCAGAGAAACTATTCGGTATTTACACATGTGTGTCCTATTTATTTCACTTAAGAGTGTGGCCTCAATGTGCATCCATTTAGCTATAAATGTCTCTAATTTCTCATTTTTTATGGCTGAGTAGTACTCCATTTTATTTTTTTAAAAAACACACATTTTCTTTATCCAGTCTCCAAGGAATGCCTGCTTTTGAGCCAGGATAGACCAATGAAAATACATTTTCCCTGTCCATAGTGATTGATTCTAGGATGGACCAATGATTTCACAGGGGATGGGCAGTCAGTGAAAATACTGCATTTTCCCTGTCCACAGTGATTGATTCCAGGAGGGATCAATGAGAATCTGCTCTGGGACTTTCACTTGGGAGGAGGGAAGAGCAGATATTAGAGCACTATGTCTAGTTGGTCCTGACATTTGACCATGATTCTGTGTCTGCAGTGGACCCACATGGAAGTTCACCCCTTGCTAGTCCCATGTCCCCACGATCTCTCTCCTCCAATCCCTCCTCCCGGGACTCCTCACCCAGCCGGGACTACTCTCCAGCTGTCAGTGGACTCCGCTCCCCCATCACCATCCAACGATCAGGCAAGAAGTATGGCTTCACACTTCGAGCCATCCGCGTCTACATGGGTGACTCTGATGTCTACAGTGTCCACCACATTGTTTGGGTGAGTGCTTCTGGATGGGGCTTGAATCCAAGGGTGAGTAGACAAGTACCCAGGGATGAGGAAGAGTTCAAGTTCTGAAGCTACGCGGTCTGGGTGAAATTCTTTCGTGACTCCCTCTTTCACCTATCTCTCCGACCTTCAATTTCTTCATCTATAAAATGGGGAGAAAAGTGACTATTTCATAAAGTGTCATGAAAACTAGAATGCATCTAAACCACGTGTGTGGCACATAAGCTTATAACCAATCTCGCTACCCTTGTCCCCAGCATGTGGAGGAAGGGGGCCCTGCCCAAGAAGCAGGGCTCTGTGCCGGGGACCTCATCACTCACGTGAATGGGGAGCCTGTGCACGGCATGGTGCATCCTGAGGTTGTGGAGCTGATCCTTAAGGTAAGAGCAGGGAGGGCGCACTGGGTGGAGGTGGCCCGGTTCTGAGCAGCCACCTGAAAAGCATTCCTTCCCTTCTTCCCCTAGAGTGGCAACAAGGTGGCTGTGACCACCACACCTTTTGAAAATACTTCCATCCGTATTGGCCCTGCAAGGCGCAGCAGCTACAAAGCCAAAATGGCAAGGAGGAACAAGAGGCCCTCTGCCAAGGAAGGCCAGGAGAGGTAGGCAGGGCCCTAGTCAGTCCAGGTTCTAAGCAGTAAGTGGGGCCAAGGTGGCAGGGATCTAGGGGAGGACAACAGTAGGATGCTGCCACTGAGACCAATGAGTTAAGAGGAGCTGGAAAAGTGCAAGAAGTTGAGACAGGAAGCTATGTCCAACTTCTAAACCAAGCAGAAAGCATTGTGGGCCATAGATGTGGGGTTGTGGGAGGGGGGAGTCCAGTCACAAGTTGTGCCCTGTTAGATGTGTTTGGACAGCCTGGGAGGGGCTAGCCTAAGAGATCTTTATCAGGAATGAGTGTGCCAGGAAAGACTATGCCAACTGAAGTAGTCATGCTTGCTTAAGGACAGGATGCTTTCTGGTAAGTGTGCTGCTATATTTCCTGCTTGTTCGATCATAGAATGACCTTTTACACCTCAGAACTATGACTCCACTAGACGACACAGACATGGGGATATTGTGGTATTCGTGGTCTTCCTTGAGCTGTCTGTGCGCTGCATGGCTGTAATTTCTCTCCTTATTGATTGGAGGAGCTAGGAGAGGCAGATGCGACCTGAAGGGCTTTGGTTTTATATTTTGTTGTCCAGTACTAGGGGTGAAACCCATGGCCTCTTGCATGTGAGCCAAGCACTCAACCACTGAGCTACACCCCAGCTCTAGAGTGTTGTTTTGATCAGTGGATTTGGTCTGGACATCAAGTGGGGATCTGAATATGAGCCAGATAAGGCTGTCAAGTGAGTTAACCCTAAGAAGTGGGTTGCAGCGGAAGGAGGAGCTAAGGATGGGGGGGGCAGAGGGAGTTGGTTTTATTTGGATTGGTGCTTCTAGCCTGAACTGGGTGTGTCCAGAACGGATGGGAGGAGAAAAGCGGGACTGAGCCCAGGGAAGTTCTTTTTTTTTTTTTTTAAAGTTCTGTCTTGACTGAAAGATTGTGGCTAAATTGGGTGTGGTAGTGACACCTGTCATCCCAGCATTGGGGAAGCTGTGGCAGAAGGATCACCGTGAGTTTGAGCCAGCCTGAGCTACATAGTAAGACCCTGCCTCAGAAAGAAAAGAAGGAGGGAAGAGAAAGGAAGGAAGGAAGGAAGGAAGGAAGGAAGGAAGGAAGGAAGGAAGGAAGGAAGAAAGAAAGAAAGAAAGGGAAAGAAAGGAAGGGAAAGGGAGGGAGGGAGTCAGGGAGGGAGGGAGGGAGGGAGGGAGGCAAAGGTTGTAACTAAAAGGGGTGGGAGCTTACAGCGGCCATCTTGCCGCCCAGAAGTGGGAGGAGGCAGGAACTCTGGAGTCTGGCCGAGGGTAGGCGGCCATCTCCCTATCTCCCAGCAAGAAGCGTAGCTCCCTCTTCAGGAAGATCACGAAGCAGTCGAACCTGCTGCACACAAGCCGCTCGCTGTCGTCACTGAACCGCTCCTTGTCGTCCAGCGACAGCCTCCCAGGCTCCCCCACGCACGGTCTGCCCGCGCGCTCACCCACGCACAGTTACCGCTCCACGCCGGACTCCGCCTACCTAGGTAGCTCTGCATGGGGCCCTGCGTGGCGCGGGGTGGCGCTGCCGGAGGACCTCTCTGAGCCGTGCGCCCCCTCTGGCCCGCAGGTGCCTCATCTCAGAGCAGCTCGCCTGCCTCGAGCACGCCCAACTCGCCAGCGTCGTCTGCGTCGCACCACATCCGGCCCAGCACGCTGCATGGGCTATCGCCCAAACTGCACCGCCAGTACCGCTCTGCACGCTGCAAGTCGGCTGGCAACATCCCGCTGTCGCCTCTGGCACACACGCCGTCCCCTACGCAGGCGTCACCGCCTCCGCTGCCAGGCCACACCGTGGGCAGCTCGCACACCACGCAGAGCTTCCCAGCCAAGCTACACTCGTCGCCGCCGGTCGTGCGCCCCCGCCCCAAAAGCGCAGAGCCTCCGCGCTCTCCGCTGCTCAAGCGCGTGCAGTCAGCAGAGAAGCTGGGCGCCTCTCTGAGCGCCGACAAGAAGGGAGCGCTACGCAAACACAGCCTGGAGGTGGGCCACCCCGACTTCCGAAAGGATTTCCACGGAGAGCTGGCTCTGCACAGCCTCGCGGAGTCTGATGGCGAGACCCCGCCCACCGAGGGACCCGGCGCTGCGCGGCAAGTCGCCGTGCGCCGCCTGGGCCGCCAGGAGTCGCCCCTGAGTCTGGGCGCGGACCCGCTGCCGCCTGAGGGTACCCCTAGGCTGGGGACCTCGAGCAGGGACAGGGAGTCCCCTGGTGGTGGGGCCGAGGCCTGCACCCCGCCCCGCGCGATCACCCCGGGCGCCCGGACCCTGGAGCGGGACACGGGCGGCACGCGACATCAGGGCGTGCAGACAGAGGACGGCACGAGCACGGGCGGGATGGCCAGGGCTGTGGCTAAGGCGGCACTGAGCCCGGTGCAGGAACATGAGACTGGTCGGCGCAGCAGCTCGGGCGAAGCCAGCACACCTCCGGTGCCCATCGTCGTGGAGCCCGCGCGGCCTGGGGTCAAAACCCAGGCGCTTCAACCTCCAGGCATGGACCACCCCAAGGCACTGCAGGAACCTGCGGCCCAGGCAACTTTGCCACCTGAGGTCCCGCGGGGCCAGGAACGTTGGGTGCTGGAGGTGGTGGAGAACCGGACCATGCTGAGCGGGCCCCGTTCCAAGCCTGCTTCCCCCAAGCTCTCCCCAGACCCCCAGACCCCGACCCCAGCCCCCACGAAGAATGCCCCCAGCAGCAGCACAGGGTCTCCAGCCCCAACTGCTTCCCTCCTTGTCCCCAGCACCAAACCTGATGCAGGCCTGAGCTCTAGGGTCCCTGCTGAAGCTGTGTCTCCAGCAGGCTTGACCAAAAAAGGGGTGTCCAGCTGTGCACCCCCAGGCCCATAGCCAAGGAGGTCGTTGGTCCTTCTGTACAGCCACCTGTATACATTGTACACATATAAATAAAGTGTGTCCGTACTGCGCGAGCTTTTAGGGCTCACTTTCTTCCCTGGCAAGTCATCAAGTGCACCTGGGCCCTGGCCCCTGGACTGGTTGGGAGAGGAAACGTGTGTTCCTAGGGTCCTGAACCTCTGATTTCTCACCTTTGTACCTGCTGCCCCCAGGCCCTTAAGAACAATAAAGGAAGAGGGCCGGGGATTTACCTCAGTGGTTTCACCGCCTGCTGCACAAGCGCAAGGACCTGAGTTCGATCCCCGGTACCAAAAAAAAAAATAAAAAATAAAGGAGGGCCAGGGATTTAGCCTAGTGATGACACCGCCTGGCTTGCATAAAAGAACAATAGAGGAGCTGGGTGTCCCTGGGAAGGCTGAGGAAGGAATATAGCCGTGAATTTGATGCCAGCCTAGGTTGGTTGCATATTGAGTTCAAGGCCAAGATGAACTACATAGTGAGAACCTGTCTTACAAAAAAAAAAAAAAGAAGAACCATAGAGGAAGGCCAGTGTGGCTGTAATCCCAGCACTCTGGAAGGCTGAGCAAGAGGATCTCAAGTTTGAGCCCAGCCTGGGTAACAGTGATATAGTGAGAGCATGTTGGGGGATGGGGGGTGAGGGTGGGAATATAGTGCAGTGTGAAGGCACTGGGTTCAGTCTCCAGTGCAAATAAAACAAAACAACAAAAAGTAAAGATTGCAACACTGATCTGATCTGTGTCCCACGCCCACCTGAAGAAAGGTTAACAGCTTTATTCACCAATTTCCTTTTTTTCCTCAATGATCCTGAGTGGTACATGATATGATTTTCATTTTGCAGATGAACAGACAGTCACAGATAGGATAAGGTACATAAGGTCACACAAGGAGGGAGATGAACTGGGATTCAAACTTTAAGTCCAGGACTGGGTGCAGCTCAATGTAGAGCACATTCCTAGCACTGCAAAAAGAACAAACAGGCAAACTCAAGTCCAGACTGGTTCCTGAGTCTTTGTTCTTTGCTCTCCTGACTTCCTGACCCTGGGGTCTCCCTCACACGGATCGATGGCCTTCACCAGAGGCTGGAAGGCCTTCCAGAGGGCTAGCAGCTGGGTGCACAATGTGCCCCCACCCCGACGCTCCTCTCCATGGTTGCGATTCATGTCACCCACGCAAGCCCAGGACCCTCTTGGGGCCACACACCACTTGGAGTGGTCCTCTGAGGCACGGAAGGTTGGTCCAGCTGGCCCAGGAAAGCTTGTCTGATTCACATTCAGAACTTGCCAGGGACCGGAGCAGTTGGATGGCAGGGTACCTGGAGAGTTCGGCCAGAATTGAACCTGTAGGTCCATACCAAGAGCTTCTGCCAACCAGCCAGAGTACAGATCTGTGGAGGAGGGAAAAAGTATAGGGAGGGACAGGACAGGGCCCCTCTACAGATTCCCTAGGTCACTTCTCTGAGGTCAAGGGTCAGTTCTCAGCAACTCCCAGAATGGTGCGACGAGCCCTTACCAAATCCTTTATGAGCATTGCTTCATTCACAACAATTTTTTATGGTAGAATCCCCACTTTTTAGATAAGTAAACTGAGGCTCAGGTTAAATCATATACACTCACCCAGAAGCCAATATGTGGACCCAGCTGTGTCAGTTGGTTGCCTCTCATGATTATGGTTTCCAAAGAGACCTGGTCCCTGTCCCTGGCTTGCCCAAAGCCCCTGACCCACCAGACAGCCCCTCTGCAAAGGAAGAACTCATCATCCCTCAGCCAGCGGGCTCACCATCTCCAAACTTTCCAGCTTTGGCAAAGCTCTGGAAAGTAGTCCCTGCCTGTGACGTGAGCATTACACTGCTGTTCCAGGGTTCCTGGCGAATGTGTTGGCCTTTGACCACATCTACCAGGTCAGGGAATTTCTGAGCAAAGATGTCATCCAGCTTGTAGTTATAGACGAAGGGGAAGATGTAGGCCAGCTGCCTGCCTGGAGGACAAGGGGAAGAGGAAGCTCTGGACCAAGTCACTCCCAGTTCTCATCCACAGACCCAGGCATCACCCTGCCCCCCACCCACTTACCAATCTTTGTGAACTCAGTGAGGGGAAAAGACACACAGATTAGGGTCTGCCCATAGGTTTGGGCATTGTGAGGCCAGGTGTATGCACCAGAAGATGGAGGTGGTGGGAATCGTGGCACACTGTGGACCAGCCAGAAGCCTCCTTCTTGGTCCAGAAGCAGGATGCCTAAAGCAGAAGATGGGGGTTGGAGGTACTCAAGACCTTTCCCTCAAGCAAGCTCATCAGCAAACAAGAACACCTTCAGTTTGCAGGGGGCTTGGACAGGGTGCAGACAGAAAATATGTCCAGGTGGGCTGGATTTAGCTCAGTGGTTCCGCCACCTGCCTGACAAGTGCAAGGTCCCGAGTTTGATCCCCGGTACCAAAAAAAAAGAAAAGAAAAAAGAAAATATGTCCAGGCTTGTCAGATCCCAGGGCAGGTCCCCATACTTTATGCAAGTCAAAAGTTACCTTGGGAGTCAGGTGCAGTGGTGCATGCCTTTCATCCCAGCACCCTAGGAAGCTAAGACAGGAAGACAGAAAGTTCCAGCTCACTTAGTAACAGCTTAGCGAGACTTTTTTTTTTGCTTTTGAGACAGGGTCTCATTATGTAGTTCATGCTAGCATCAAACTCGCAGCAATCCTACTGAGATTAAAGGCATGCACCACCACGCCCAGCTTGAGTCTCTCTTTAAAAAGAGCTGAGGATGTACCTCAGTGCCAAAGTCCTGAATTCAGTCCCTGGGGCCTCCAAGTCCCAAATCCAAAATCAAGGCCTCACCCTTCGCGTGCCCATGGCTGGAAACATCCGGAGTCCAGGCCGGTTTGGGGGGCTGGTCATTGTACAGTAGGAAGGCGATCTAGGAGCAATGGAGGGGCATCGTGAAGGTCCACCCGTGGCGGGGGCGCCGAAGCCCCCTCCCGGGTGTAGCCTGGCCCCAACCTGGCTGGCGTTGCCCTGGTACAGCGGCTGCAGGCTGCGGCCCACGGCGCCCTTGGAGCTGTTGATGGGCCCGGCGCCTTCGCGCCAGCCCCCCGAGCTCGCGTCCAAGTAGCGGTAGCGCAGCCCCCTCCATGGCTCGTCCTCCAGGCCGCTCTGAGCCGGCAGCTTGTAGACCACGAACCTGCAGGGTGGGAAGGCACGGGAGGATGGAGAGGAGAAAGGATAGGCTCCCCGCCTGCCCGCCTGCGCTCACCAGTCCACGGGCTGCCCCGCGTCCCCACGGCAGCGCAGCGCCCCGCAGGGGACCCACAGCAGCGAGCCCAGCAGCAGTGCGCCCAGCGAGACCATGTGGCTGCGTGGAGAACGCTGTGTGTGTCGGGGTCACGGGACCCAGTCACAAGCCCCGGACGCACAGACTTCCTCAAACTTGCCCGGCAGCCCCGACCGGTGCAACCCGGGGTGGAGACTCGCCCCCGGACTGGGGCAGTGATTTCCACCACAGCCTCCGGCGCTGGGGGTGGGGCTTCCTTCCGTCCTGCAGGCCCCGCCCCTTCCAGGGCCTGAGCGAGCTGCAGCGAGCAAGCTCCACCCTTGAGAGGTTTCTCCCTTAGCCACGACCCTTCTGGCCTAGTCGGTCCTCTGGTCGGCCTCCTCGATCCCCAGCCCGGTTCCTCCCATCTATGGATAAGGTGGATCCTCCCTCTTGAATCAGGCATAAGTTTAGACTGTTTTCCTTTATTGCCTTAGAACCTGAGCCCAACTCTTGCTACCCTTGCCCTCTTAATGGACACTCCGGATCCTCTTCCTTTTCATTTCGCACATTTTCCTGTGTTCCTCTTGAACTAGCCAAGGGGTCACTTTGCATTGTGGTTGGGCAAAAGGTGATGGGGCTCTGGGGTTGGGCTGAGATTTTTGTTTTGCTTTGTTTGCGGTCCTGGGGATTGAACCCAAGAGTTTTGCACTTAGATCCCCAGTACTTTTTTTTTTTTTTTTTTTGAGACAGGATATCACTCAGTTGCTGGGCTCAAACTTAAGATCCTTCTGCCTCAGCTTCCCAGAGTCCTGGGATTGCAAGCGTGGACCAGCATACCAGGCTCAGGCTCAGTGCTCTTTAATGGAGGGAGACTCGTGAATGACCCTGGAACCAGGGACCTGACGATTTGGGTGCGGTAGGGGTACGGTGAGGTTTGCAGTAAGAGGCAAGGGGGTGTAGCTGAGCTGTAGGAGATAAATGTGCATGTCCCCATGTTCCTTCTGCTGGTACAGTGTAGGGGACAGGGGAAGGGGACGTTACCAGAACCTCTGCAGTGAGTCCTGGTCTCCTGCGAGCCACGGCAGCACACGGCGAATTACAGGAAAGGTAGAAAAATGAGACCGAGAAGAAGCTGAGCTTTGGGTCTGATCAGTGCTGCTCTGGGCAGCAAAGACAAAAGACCCCTAGCTTGCAGCACCTTTTATTCAGTACATCGGAGAAACAGATGTAACAAGTGAAAAAGAGTTCAGTACTTTACATTGGGGTAAACAAGGTGTAACAGAAACCTGGGGGGCAGTGGAAATCTAAGAACAATGAGGAATTATGCAGATGAAGATTTGGTTCCTCTCTGGCGTCTCCTGCAGGTGTGGTCTTGTCCTGGAGATTGCAACATCCCCGGGGGGATCACTCAGGTCTCAGTTGTGACCAGAGGCCAAAATGCAGTTATGTCTGGAATGTCCTAGCTGGGCTGTAGGCAGGAGAACTAGGCCTACTCAAATGATTTTTCCTAGAATTATGTAGCACTGCTCCCAACAGTACAGCCTCCTCCAAAACCCAAAACCCAGAGTCAGGCCAATGCTGAAGCTTTATACGGGAAAGGGATTTAGGGGGACCCATAACCATTCATAGCTGATTTGGAGCCTTTGCAGACTCAGGGTCTGGGAACGCTCCCCCTCACCCAAGCAGGGCTGCCTGGGCGCTGGCTGGTCTGAGGGTCCAACCGAGCCTGCTGATCTGGGGGTCAGTGTAACTGTCAGTTTCCTGCGTGGCTGCAGACATGTGGGAGTTTCCACTGCAGGCCCCCAGCTCTGTCTCTGGGTCACTTCTGGGTCGTGCAGTGGAGGGGGCTAAGGGTTCGTCCTTAGGAATCAACACTGTACAGATCCCTTCTCACTCCGTCCTTGTCCCAGGCAGGATCCAGCCCTGGGGCAGGGTCACAGGTGGCGCTTCATGTGCAGAGCCAGGTGGTCAGATCGTGAGAAGGCCCTAGGGCAGAGCTTGCAGCGGAAGGGGCGCTGGCCTGTGTGCTTCCGATAGTGGCGAGTCAGCTCGTCAGAGCGCGCGAACCTCCAGCCACAGCCGTCCCAGGAGCAGGCATATGGCTTCTCCCCTGAGAAGCAAGGAGGCCATGAGTATCAGGGAGAGACCCACCGCAACCCCTGGGGCCCCTGCATGTGGGGGACCCCACTGCTCAGCCTGGGCCAGGACTAGGGGGAGGCAAGGGGGCATCTAAGGTGCACAATTTAAGAAGCCACTTCCTCTCAGGGCCGGGCCAACCCAGTGACCTGGGCTCTTCTTCCTTATACCCGCAGCTGAGGCACACTTTCTCCTTTCCTGGGCCAAGCGCGCCTCCTGCACCCCTGACTGTCCCACTTCCTACACCTAGTTCCCTGCCCTTTCATCCTTCTACTGCCCCACTCCTGGTCTCCGTCTAGCCCCGTTTCCAGCTCCTTTCTTAAACCAGGGGGCCCTCTAGCTGCTGCCAAATCTTGCCCCTGGCCTTGCTCTCAGAGCCCCCAAATCCTTTCCGGTTCCAGGACCTGGCTTCAGTTTTTTTTGTTTGTTTGTTTTGTTTTTTAATAGGGTCTCATTAAGTTGCTTGAACTTGAGCTCTTCTTACCTCGGACTCCCAGAGCACCTAGCTCATATGTCCTTTTGGCCAAGTCTTCCCTCTTTTTTTTTTTTTTTTTTGCTGTACCGGGAATTGAACTCAGAACCTTGAGGGAACAGGGCCACTGAGCTAAATCCCCGGCCCCCAAGTCTTCCCTCTTATCCTCTAGTCCTGCATGGACGTATGGGTTTCATTCTCCCTAAGCCGCCCCAGAAACAAACACGGCCGCTGCTTGCCTCACTCGCAGGGCTTCAATCACGCCTTCTCCATGTCTGGCCCCACCTCCACGTCAAGAAACCGAGTCTGGGCATAATCCTTCCTGGCTATGGTTTCCACGCTTCTGGCATTCCAAACTTGCATCCTCTTCGAAGTCTCTACTCTAGCTCTGCCCCCTCCGCCACGCGTCCTGTTTTCTGCTCTTCGTTTGGCTCCGGTACAGAAACGCTCTCTCTGTCCCCATCCGCTTCCCGCGTCCCTGCCCCGGGTTCTGGAATTTCCGCTGAGTTTACAAGAACCTTCTCCGCTTACCTGGCCCGGCCCCTCGCTCCGTGAAGTTTGGCCCCGACCCCTGTGTCTGACTTTGCCCTTGGCTCCTCCCTTCTTGGACCTAGCTACCACCGCGCAGGCCCCGCCCCGTCACCTGTGTGCGTGCGCAGATGCGCCTTCAAGTGGGAACTCTTGGTGTAGCTCTTGCCGCAGCCCGGGTACGCGCACGTGTGCGCCGCCTGCCTCTTCCTCGCCCACGAGCGCCGGCTGCGCTTCTGCGGGACAACTTCGGCAATCACGCCTGGGTCTGTCGAAGTGCCCACGAGTCCGGCGCCTGCTGTCCCGGGCGCCAGACAGCCCAGAAAGGAGGGAGGCGCGGCGGGGCTGGACGAGGGTGCCCGGAGCCCGCGGAAGAGCTGGAAATGACCCTGGTACTGGGGCGCCGGATACAGCGGGGCATACCCTGACAGCAGCCCATAGGGGGCGCCTGGGGCCGCGGGCACTGCAAGCCCGGCTGGCGGGAAGAAGCCGCCGGAGGAGGCCGCCCCCGGCCCCGGGTACAAAGGCTGCAGCGCCAGCGCCTTGGGCTCGGGTCCGGGACCCGGGGCTGTGAAGGGGTCCGGGGCGCGCGCCCAGCCCGCCGGCTCCTCCGGGCCCAGCGGCCCCGACACTAGGCCCGGGCCGCCCGGGTAAGCGCCCAGGGTCTCGGAGGGCGGAACGTACTGCGCCCCAGGTGCCTCGCCGGTGTTCAGGGCGCAGGTCCGGGGCGCACCGCCCGGCTCTGGGGGCGGGAAGCTGCTGAGGAAGAGATCCAGGTCCCAGGCAGCATCTGCGTCTCTGTCGCCATCCTCGTCCTCCCCGGGCGCGTCCTCCGACTCCGGGCTCACGTGAAGGGGCGGCCCCATGGGGTCCGGGGGACCTGGACCCAGGTCCTGCGCCTCGTCCAGGCGCCACCACTGTAGGAGGGAGCGCAAGCCAGAGGCGTTCGAGAGTACTGGGGCGTCTTGCCCAGGACGGTGCCGTTCCGACACCCCGCGGGGCATTCTGGCCAGAGGCTTCCCAAAGGGGTCTGGTTCACCTGTCTCTCCCCACACTGCCCCCTCAGCCTCCCTCACCTCGAGACAGAGTTTGATCGGGTCTGCCAGCCAGACGGGAGATAAGACTTCCATTATCTGGACCCACATTCAGGATGGGGGCAGGGATGGCGGGGTGGTGGTGGGGAACCCAGTCTTAACTCAGTTTCCCCTCAGACCCTCTTTTTTTCCTATCTCCGTATAAAATTTATTCCTGAATCCTGGATTTCTCCCAGGCACCTTTACCATTTCCTTCTGATAACTGGGACATTGACCACCTGAGCCTACGCCTATAGAGGGTTTAGCAGAGAGCTCAGTTTTCATTACAGAAAGGCAACAGCTAGATGATCAGACTTCTAGACTACCTGCCCCCTAGACCACACTCAGTCCCCTGACCTGGACGGATCGGGGACCCCAACTCCCAAGCTCGATGGGCAAAAACCCTGGCTCCCTGGCCCACCTGACCGCACCTTAAGAAAGTCCTCCTGGGTGTCCGGGCAGGGCCCCAGGGTGGTCAGCATGCTGATGGAGGGCAGGGCAGTCTCAGCCCTGGCCATGGCTGCTGAGTGCCTACCCGGGCTCAGGCCTCTGCACCCGTGGCTGCCTCGTGGGCTCTGAGGCTCAGCGGGCCCCTTGGAGGGCTCCTCTGCCCCCGGCTGATTGGCTGCAGCCCCTGATAAGGCCCAGGCAGGGCGGGGGGTTACCACTTCTGGGAACAGATCTCACCTCAGCCTGTTTAGAGCTGGGCTTTAAACACAAACCGTGTATCAAAGGCCAAGTCAAGATGTCAGGGGATGGTGAGGGGATGGTGGGTCCTGGGGGTGGGGGTCCAGGAGCCAGGTAAGCAGAGGCAAAGTCCCCAAGGAAGCACAGGTTTGGGGGCCTGCTCTCAGTTTACCTTCCTGGAGAAGGGGTGAAATGCAGAAACTATTCTGGGAAGGAGCTATGGGACCCAGTATCCCCTAAGTGAGGCTGTGCAATTCTACCCCTCCTCAAAAGACAGCAACAACTGCGCTGATGGCAGGACTTGGCACAAACTCCCTCCAGTGCATTATCAGTCGTGCCAGATGCTGGAAGCTGCTATCAAGTGGGGGCCCCAGAACAGCCAAAGCTCTGTCCCCTCGTGAGTGGGCGGGCTGGGGGTTAGGTCTGCACATTCCTGTGGCTTTAAATTGCCTGGGTTGTGAGCCCCCAAGGTCTGAGCCCCATGGTGGGAGGGAGCCCCTGCCAATCAGCCCGCTATTGCTACCACAGAGCTTCAGGGGGCACTGTGTGGGGATGAGGTTGGTGGCATTACAGCTGTTGCAGGTGATGGGGACAGAGTGACCATTGATCAAACCAAAGCAGCACCTGACCTGCCAGAGACCCATAGCTGGACCTAGCTGCTGCTGGATTTGTGCACCATGTGGGCGAGGACTTGAGGTTTTATAAGAGATGCCTCCACTCTGGTGGCCTGGGAGCCCAGGTACCAGATATGGACACATGTCATAGACACATAGCTCATAGCCACACACAGCCACAGAGTTAGATAGTGGCATAAGTTGCTGGTCCCTCAACCAGACAGGCCATATAGCCTCTACATATAGACAGCTGTCCCTTGGTACTCACAGGGGGTTGTATCAGGACCCCTACAGATACTAATAACTCTGTAAGTTCTTTGTATAAAATGGCACAGTATTTGTGTAGAACCCACATCCTCCTGTAGACTTTAAATCAACTCCAGATTGTGTGTGTGTGTGTACACGTGCACACATGTGTGCACACATGTATGGTGCTGGGGACTGAACCCAAGGCCTTCACACTGAGCTACATGCCCAGCCCTTCTTATTTCTTATTGTGAAACAGGGTCTCACTACATTGCCTAGGCACTCTTTCAACTTTCCATCTTCCTGCCTCTGCCTTCTGAGTAGTCGGGATTACACCACACCCAGGTCTCTAGAGTAATTATAAGATCTAATACACCCTAAATGCTATGTAAATAGTTGTTATACTGTATTGCTTAGCATAACAATATAATAGCCGTGAAATCCTGAGCACACAGATTTCATAATGAGAGAGTGCTAAAACAGTCACACAATCACATTGATACAGTTTAGCTACAAGGGGATTGTGTCTCTTACATCTCTCAGAATCTTACAATGGAGGCATCTCTTACAGAACCTCAAGTCCTTGCCCATGTAGGGCACAAACACAGCAGCATCCAGGCCCAGACACAAGGTGAATCCTTGATATGTATATGTCTGTCTCTGTCTCTGTCTCTCTCTTTCTCTCTCATATCAGAGATCTGCCAGGCAGGTATGGGTGGTATTGAGCTACATCCCTAGCCCCTGGATATGTTCTCTTATAACTTGTTGTTTTGAGACAGGGTTTTACTGTGTACTTCAGGCTGGCCTTGAACTCACAGCAATGCTGGGATTACAGGCATGTGCCACCACACCCAGCTGTTCTATAACTATTAAAGATGCACTCACAAAATCCCATCAAACACTGGGATAGCCTCAGACACAACAACATAAAATATGACCACATACTCATCCCAAATAGGTGTATATGATAATGTAGCTGTACATATAGCTGTACATCATAAAATCATAATTCCACACAGCACCATCCAAAACCTACTCATTACATTGTCACACCACCAGATGCCATCGCAGTTTGTAATTAAGGCACATAATTATGCAGATGCCATTGTCCACCCACAAGGAACACACCTATCAAGTTCAGGCAATCCCATTTAAAGACATCCTGACGGTCGAGGGCACACAGCTCCACTCAGGCCTGGGCACATCACCACAGACACAATCTGAATT
Organism: Heterocephalus glaber; assembly: GCF_000247695.1. Next base: position 473,705 of record NW_004624901.1, read on the forward strand.
AGTCTGCTACATATACATCACATAAAAAGACCAAAAAATGTGTACTGTGGGGAAAGGGAAGATAAGGGAAGGAAAAGTAGGATGAAAGCCAGCTTGATGCAGCCATCAGAATAACTACAATTTTTAAAATGAAAAAAAGAAATTTGGGATTGGGGCCTGAACCCAGGGCTATTGCATTGCTCTTTTCCCCCTAGCAATCTTAAAATTTTGAGACAGGGTCTTGCTAAATTGCCCAGGCTGAGGGCAAGGGATGTAGCTCAGTGGTGCCACACCTGCCTACCAAGTGCAAGGTGCTGAGTTTTATTCCTGGTACCAAGTAAATATCCCAGGCTGAGCTCAAACTTGCAATCTTCCTGCCTCAGCCTTCCACAGTGCTGGCATTTCAGGCTTGGGCCACCACACCTGGCTAAAAATAATTTTTGAGGGGGGGTACAGGGGAAAAATAAATTTAAAAAATAAAAAATGGAAAATAAGTATTGGGGAGGATGTGGAGAAACTGGAACCCTCATACACTACTGTTGGAAATTTTGTTGTTGTTGTTTGTTTGTACCAGGGATCGAACTTGGGACTGTGCACTTGTGAGGCAGGCGGCGGAACCACTGAGCTAAATTCGCGACGCATGTTGGGAATTTAAAATGATGTAGCCACTAGGGAAAACAGTTTATTCCTTCAAAAGTTAAAAATGACACTGCCATTCTACTCCTAGATATATACTCCCAAAATCAGTAAGTGTTCAAACAAATACTGTAACTCACAGAGCCAGTCCCACCTACAGATACACAGTTACTCAGGCACAAACAACGCAGACAATCACGCAAAATCACACTTACACACAGTCATACGTAGTGCACCTGCTTCCTGGGAAAGAGGAAGATAGGATGGCCTGCGCTCGTCCGCCCACTCGGACCCCCCCCCCCCCCGACTCCTCAAGGCCTAGCGGCCGGGGTTCCTGGACTCTGCCTTATTAACCTTCTGGATCCTTAGGCACACACCCTTAGTCACTAACTAACCAGGACTGGCCCGAGCCCCTTTTAGGGCCAATCCGAGCAGAAATACATCCAGCCAATCGGGTTAACGAATTTGCTTGCCTCCCCTTTTCTGTTTCGCTTTTTAAAAAACGTGCCTTCGCCTCAGAGTGCGGAAGTGCGGAGGGAACCAATGAGAACCGCCATTCTCTCTTCGCCCCGCCCCGCCCACCTCCGGCTGAGGTCAACTCTTTCTTTTGTTGCCCTGTGGACTTTGAGTAGCGCTCCCGGCGCCAGGTAGGTAGCGCGTGGGAGTCAGGGCGCTCGGCGGGAGCTTTTCGGCCCTGATCCCCCCCTTCCTGCTCCTGTAGGTCACGGTGGTTGCAGCTCGCCCTCTGCCCGAATGGCCCTGAGAGGCGTCGCCGCGCGATTGTTGAGCCGCGGGGCCCACCTCCGCGTCCAGCATGCGTGGGGCTCGGCGGCCATGCACACAGGTCTGTGCGAGGCCCGAGGGAGTGGGAAGGAGGACTGCGGCCGGCGGGGGTGTCTTCCGGCGTGGCCTCGTACTGTTTGCAAACAAGGGTGTAAGGACCCGAGGTGACCCGGGAGGGGACCGGCCGTGCCCTGGTCGAGGGCGCCAAGGGGCGGGGCTGGAGAAGGGTCGCCTTCGTCGGTCCTGTGTGCGGGACGAGGGGTTCAGGGATGCTAGGTCTGGGAGAGGATGTGCAGTGTGGTTGGGGTGGTCAAGCCCCGCGCTCCGCTAGCCTCGCGTCCCAAGTTCGACTGGTGGGACCCGCTGGTGCTGGAGGAACAGCTGAAGGCAGACGAGATCCTCATCAGGGACACCTTCCGCAATTACTGCCACGAGCGACTCATGCCGCGCATCCTGATGGCCTACCGCAACGGAGGTGCGGGGCCAGAGGGCGGGCCGGGGCTCAAGTGGGCTGGGCCAGACCTGACAGTCTGCGTCCGCCCCTTCCTTCGCAGTTTTTAACCGGGAGATCGTCACTGAGATGGGGGAGTTGGGTGTGCTGGGACCCACTATCAAAGGTAGGGATTCATTCCCCTCTATGCGCTGCAGATGCCACCGGGTCCTGAAAAGCCCCTTCCTTTCCCAGAGCCAGGGTCCAAATCTGTAAAATGAGGTTGGTTATTCCTCCTTCCTGAAGTGGCTGCGGGGATTTGGTGAATAAACTTCCATCAGGGCAACTCTATGCCTACCTACTCGATGCCCTGTCCGGCTCTGCCTCTGTCCCCTCTCGGCTCCCACAGGGTATGGCTGTGCTGGGGTCTCCTCCGTGGCATATGGGCTTCTGGCACGGGAGCTGGAGCGGGTGGACAGCGGCTACAGGTCCATGATGAGCGTGCAGTCCTCCCTTGTTATGCATCCTATCTATGCCTATGGCAGTGAGGAGCAGCGGCAGAAGTACCTACCCCAGCTGGGTAAGCAGCTGTCCATAGTTTTTCTTTTTCTTTTTTTTGGTACCGGGGATTGAACTCGTGTTTTTATTTTTTGAGACAGCCTCACTATACAGTTCAGGCTGGCCTTGAACTCACTTTGTAGCCTAGGCTAACCCTGAACTCACTGCAATCCTCCTGCCTCAGCCTGGCATTATAGGCATGCACCACCACAGCCAGCTAAGCAACTGTCCATGGGCTGATCAGTTTTGAGGGGATGAGTGGGACCTGCAACCTGGTGACTGTCTTGTGCCTTCAGCCAAGGGGGAGCTCCTGGGCTGCTTTGGACTCACAGAGCCCAACCATGGGAGTGACCCCAGCAGGATGGAGACCAGGGCCCGCCACAACCCAGCAAGCAAGAGCTACACCCTCAGTGGGACCAAGACCTGGTAAGGAGCTGGGTGGTGGTGGGCCAACAGGGCCGAGGCTACAGCCAGAGCCCTTACTGACTGCCCACCCCCAGGATCACCAACTCCCCGGTGGCTGACCTGTTTGTAGTGTGGGCTCGGTGTGAAGACGCTCGCATTCGGGGCTTCCTGCTGGAGAAGGGGATGAGGGGCCTCTCGGCCCCCAAGATTGAAGGCAAGTTCTCCCTGAGGGCCTCAACCACAGGCATGATCATCATGGACAGTGTGGAGGTGCCAGAGGACAATGTACTGCCTAACGTGGCTGGCCTGGCGGTGAGTGTGGGGACTGGGGACTAGCATCATTCTCCTGCTGATTCACTTTCCCAGCCTGGATGATATGGTCAGGTCATTGAGGCTCTGCCTGCCTTCCTGCTGTGCCAGCCACCCCGTTTTGGTAACAGGCTCACACTGGCTCTGCCCAGGTTCCCTAGAGCCTAACCAGCTTCCAGCTTGACTCATGGGCATATTTCTGTCCTATGTATATCGACCTAGATCTGAGCACTGAATCCAGATCCCAGGCAGGGTAGGACTGTGTGCAAATCCAGAGGAAGCAGGCAGCAAGGTATAGTGATGTATCCCTATAATCCCAGCTACTGAGGAGGCTGAAGTAGGAGGATCACAAATTCTAGGCCAGCTTGGATAACAGAAAGATCCTGTCTCAAAATAAATTAAAAAGGCCTAGGATGTAGCTCAGTAGTAGAATGTCCCTGAGTTTGATCCCCAGTACCACAAAAATAGACAGACAGTAAGAAACAGGCAGCCCAACCTGGGCAATTTCGTAAGACCCTGTCTCAGAATAAATAGAACTGGAGGTATAGCTCAGTGCCAGAGCATTTCACCATGCCTTCCTAGCAAATGCAAGGTCCTGAGTTCAATCTCCAGTACCAAAAAAACACATGGCCATGGTTCCATCTCCAGCACTGCACTAAAAAGGGGGAGTGTTGGTTCTGCACAGGCCCTCTCATCGGCTCTTGGGGGAGACTGAGCCCCCCTCAACCCTACAGGGTGTCTTCAATTGCCTCAACAACGCCCGCTATGGCATCACGTGGGGTGTGCTGGGAGCTGCTGAGTTCTGCCTGCACACTGCCCGGCAGTACACCCTGGACAGGTGCGTGGGGGTCATTGCCCCCAGGCCTAAGTCCCCTGCTCTATGAAGTCCCTCTGAGCAGAGCCAGGGCAGCTCTGAAAGCTTCCTGGGCAGCAGGGCGCTGAGCTGGGGGCTGGGGGAAGTGGGCCTCCCTCCAGCCCTTTCCTGACTCCCCCACCAGGATCCAGTTTGGTGCTCCCTTGGCCAAGAATCAGCTGATCCAGAAGAAGCTGGCAGACATGTTGACTGAGATCACACTGGGGCTCCAGGCCTGCCTGCGGCTGGGCCGCCTTAAGGACCAGGACAGGTTGGGGTTTGGGTGGGGTGAGGCGGTTGTGGCAGAAAGGCCCTTTGCCCCTGGGCGTAAGGTCCTACCGGCTTGTGGCCCCAGGTCCTATGCCTCCCTGGAGACTTGGCAGTGAACTGAGGAGTACCCCCCAACCCCAGCTGGGTTTACTCAGGGTGTTGGGGACTCAGTGCTTGGTATATGCATATGCCACTCCCAGGGCCACCCCAGAGATGGTCTCCTTGCTGAAGAGGAACAACTGTGGGAAAGCCCTGGACATCGCACGCCAGGCCCGAGACATGCTAGGCGGCAATGGGATTTTAGACGAGTACCATGTGATCCGGCACGCCATGAACCTGGAGGGGGTGAACACCTATGAAGGTGGGTCCAGGACTGTGCAGGGCCTCAGTGTCTGGGGAAGGGGGCAGTGGTGCTGTGACCTGCGGTTGCTCACCAAACACCGCCCAGAGGCCTGATCAGGCCCTGTCTCCTAGTGTACACTGTGTCAGAGGGACAGCCTGTGAGGCATCCCTGAGGGGTGCAACTCTCACTGGGCTGGTGGACACCAGGCAGTGAGAGTGACACACAGCAGCCCCTTCCATTCATGTTCAAGGCAAAGAAAGAGGATGACTGTAATCATTGCAACTAGTAATGACTCCCACTGGGGCCTGGACCCCTGGCTTGGTCCGAAGGCAGACATGGAAAAAGATAATCAAAATGCTGAGTGTGGTGGCACACACCTGCAATCCCAGCATTTGGGAGGCTGAGGCAGGAGGATCACTGTGAATTCGAGGCCAGCCTGCACTATACATGAGGGAATGCAGTGTGGCGGCCATTTCAGGGTGGGGATCTACAGGGACAGTCCACAGCCTTTCTCATGTTTGTCTTCCCATTCTCCCAGGGGAAACAAGGGCTGTCACGTCCCAGCTGCTACAGTAGGAAGCGTGGCAAGTTGAAAATCAAACATTTAATCAACTTGCAGGCTAAGGCTAGGCCCACAGTGGGGCCTACACTTGCTGCATCTTAGGGTTTAGCATCACGAACTTTGTTTTATTGGTTTTGTTTTGCTTTTGCCCAGTTGCATTTTAGAACTATAGAACTGTAGAAAACAATCTCAGCGTGGCCCAAAGGGCTCCTGGTCTTCTGTGGGTGGCTGTCACTAGGAGGCGAATCTCCCAGCCATCGGTTAGGAATCAGCATCTTTATAGGTCTGCTCTTCTAAAGCGGTGGCCTGGGGGACACAAAAGTGGACTTTAATGGCAAGTTATAAGCTGGGAAACTTCCAAGCTGACCTGTATTAATTCTGTCCAGGTACGCACGACATCCATGCGCTGATCCTTGGACGGGCAATCACAGGAATTCAGGCATTCTCAGAGGGCAAGTGAACCCATTTGGCACCAGAGCCGCCTTCTGGGGAGACACTGGTTGGACCCTGGCACTACCTGCTCTGGGCTGAGCAGGAGGTGTTGGACAACTCAACTTCCACAGTAGGAAGTGAGGAACAACAACCAGTAAATATCAGCATCTCTCTGTGGAAGGCATTCAGATAAGCTCCTCAAAAAGATGAGGTGATTCCCTATCCAGTGTTTCCTGTCCACTTTTAGCTCCAGTCACCTCAGCACAGAAGGTTCTTTGCTGGGAGAGTAGGCGACCTGTGGCTGAGTGGCCGGCTGCAAGGCTGGGTTGAAGCCTGCAGTGTCTGACCCTCCATCCCAGGGCAGGATGTGGGAGAGGAAAAAATAAAGCATCTGCCCATCTGACCCTGCAGTGTTGGGCCAAATTACTGGGAACCTTGGAGAAGGCGTCTTCGGAGTTCTTTTGAGGAAACAAGTGTTCCTGGCTGAGCCCCCGGGACAGGGTGGGGCTTCTCACTGGAGTGTTCTGGCCCATGTCTGAATGTTGGGCTGGTCCCCTCCTAGGTTCTGGAGTGACAGCCCAGGCTATGGGTTCCACCTATGACAGAGGGGACAGTATCTAACTTGCAGCCACAGCCATGGGAAGTGACAGGGGTTTGGCTTCTTTGCTTGGACACACCATGTGCCAGGGATCATGGCCCCAGGGGTGAGCTCTGACATCCCTGCTTCCTGCCCCAGCTTGCTCTCAGCTGAGTCATCACCAAGCCCTCCTGAGCGGTCCCCCCACCCTGCCAGTGTGGCTCCTACCTCAGGGTGCACGCACAGGTCTCTGTACACAGACTCCACAGTATGGCATGCTTCTTTGAGCTCCATCTCCAGGTGGCTGATCTGCAGCATTTTCTGGGTGAATTCCTGCAGCCTTTCCTGAATTATCTTGCTGTGGTAGCTGTAGACCTGGTATATCCTGTCCTCTAACTTCTCTGTCAGATCTGAGACCTTGCAAAGATTAAGTGTTAGGAAATCTAGAGCCATCTAAGAGGATCTCTTAGATTTTGGTAGTTTATCTTGTGGAAATGGTACAAAGAACTCCAGTGACTGAAGGTAAAAGTGCCTGTGTGTTCAAATTATTTTTTTAGAAATTTGAACCAAGATGCAAGTATGTACATTTGGCCTTTCCTATCTACAGGTTCCACATACAGATAATAAAGGTTTGACTGAGGGCTCTGCTGACTATATTCCATTTTTATTTAATTATTTTTTGAGACAAAGAATCTCACTATGTAGTTTAGGCTGGCCATGAATTTATTGTGTATCCCAGGCTGACCTTGAATTTTGGCGATCCTCCTGCCTCAGCCTCCCAAGTGCTGGGACTATACCTGTGTGCCACCATGCCCAGCTCTTTAAAATTTTTTTCCTGCTAATTATACTCTCAGGAGGCACCAGGCATGGCCATTAATTCTAGAGTTGAGCATAACTAATATCTGCCTTGTTAGACAGAATCCCTAGGCATGCTGAGGGACTGGCTTGCGCCACAGACCACTGCCGGTCTCTGGGGAACACATGGCAATCAAAAGGCAGCATGGTCAACCTCCTGCTCTCATTGCACTCACCCTGGGGGCAGTAAGAGGGCTGGCCTCTGACTGTACATGGACCTGAGTGCCTCAGTCTGGATTCCTCACATGGTGAACCCTTTATCTCTTTTCTTTTTAATTTAATTAACTTTTAAGTTAAATCAATACATTTTAGTGCTGGAGGTGGAACCTAGGGGCTCATGAATGCTAGGTAAGCACTCTACCACTGAGTTACAGCCCCAGCCCAAATCATTTATTTCTGATCCTTTTTGGTGTATTTGTTTTGTTTGGTTGAGTCTGGGTCTTTAATCCTGGTTGGCTGGTCTCTAACTCATGGTGATCTTTCTGCCTCAGCCTCCCGAGCACCGGATTACAGGTGTGTACCACCACACTTGGCAAGCCTTGAATATTTGATCTTCCTGCTTTTGTCTCCCAAGTGCTAGAACTAAAGGTGTGTGGCACCATGCCTAGCTGAACCTTAGTTCGCTCATCAATAAAATGAGTCCAATTTCCTGAGTGTTGAATGAAATGAGATGCTGTGTGAACTGCTAGCACAGTGCCTGGAAAAAGCACATGGCCAGCCACATGCCTTCATCCCCTTTATAAGAGCCCCCTCTCCACTAGGGACTCTGTACCTTGATCTTGAGGCTGTCCCTGAAGTTGGTCATGAGTGCATGGTCCTTCTGCCTGTTCTCATTGATGTTTTCAATCAGGTCCTGGGCTCTCTTCTTCAAAATGTCGATACTTGAGTGCAGGGAGGAAAAGTAGAGTCCTGCCTTCCCTTCCAGCACTGGCAGCTGGTGGCTGGCACTGGAGGTGGAGATACAAGGGCTAGAAACCTGACTTCTGAAAGTACAGGAAACAGTTCAGCACCGGACTCCAAGAGTGGCCATTCAGGGATGGGAGTATGGCCCAATGGTAGATCAAGTGCTTAGCTCAGGGCATGGTCCTAGCTTCCAGACCCAGCACACACAGAGTGGCTGATCTGAATTGAGTGAGCTCTGTGATGGGGCAAGTGTCGTAAGTCACTTCATTCATGCCCTCAGACATGAGGATAACACCACCCCACCTCCCTCCACCCCTCACCCCCTGCGTGCATGCATGTGTGTGTTTTACTGGGGATTGAACCCAGGACCTTTACACTGAGCTACATCCTCAGCTGTTGTTTTTTTTTGGTACCAGGGATGGAACTCGGGTCCTTGCGCTTGCGAGGCAGGCACTGGAACCACTGAGCTAAATCCCTGGCCCCCAACCCCAGCTGTTTTTAAATTTTTTATTGAGGCAGTGTCTTACTAAGATGCCCAGGCTGGGGTAATAGTGATTCCCCTGCCTAAGCTCCCTAGAGTACTGGGATTATAGGCATCCACCACTTCTGACTAGCATCCCATTTTATAACTGAGAAAACATCCAGAAGCACAAACTAAAGATGCCCAAAATTCTAGAACGTGAAGATCTATCCCACCCAAAGGCCCACTAGTATTTTATTACATAACTTGCTTCTTTGAAATAGCCATAAATAGGACAAGGTGAGTGGTGGCCAATGCTTGTAATCTCAGCTACTCAGGAGGTTGAAGTATGAGGACTGCAAGTGAGGCCAACCTGGGCAATTTACCAAGACCCTGTCTCAAATAGTAAAAAGGGCAGAGGATGTAGTTCAGTGATGAACGTTTGCCTAGCATGCATGTGGTTTTGGGTTTGATCCCTAGTAATAAAGGACAAAACAAAAAAGGTACAGGTTGAATACCCATAATCTAAAAATCTGAAATTTTCCAAAATCAGAAACTTTTTTAAGGCAGGTGCAGTCCAGGCTGCCCTCAAAACTCACAATCCTCCTGTCTTAGCCTCCCCAGAGCTGAAATTACAGGCATATACCTCCGAGGCCTGCCCTAAATCAAAACATTTTCAGTCTGGGAATTTAGCTCAGTGGCACCTCACCTGCCTTACAAGTCCAAAGTCCTGAGTTCAATCTCTGGTATCAAAAAAAATTTTTTTTTTGAGTATGAAGAGTTTTGGACTTCAGAGGACTTTGGATTTAGGATTTTTGGATTAGGGATGTTCTATGCAAATATTCCAAAATCCAAAATATTTCTGTTCCTAAGCACTTTGGATAAAGGATTCTTGGCCTGTAATAGGAACAGTATAGTACAGATGCTTTCTTTTTTTTTTTTTTTGAGATGCTTTCTTAAATGACCTTCGTGTTACCCACTGCATCCTTTCTTGACCCAATGGGTGATAGCCACAGCAAGCAGACAGCTAGGCTAGGGTACCTTCTCCCATCACATGAAGTAAACGCTGTCATGAGCTAGATTTTAGGCTGGGTTGTGGTTCAGGGGTAGAGCACTTGCCTAGCATGAATAAGGCCTGAGTTTGCACCTTCACACCATGAAATATATATATATATTTTTTTTTAATTAAAAATTTTTATGAAGTTATATTTATCCTATACTCTACATGGCACTATAATTATATAACTCAAATACTACGCCAGCCAGGGAAATCACGTATAAAAGTGACAACTGTCTGAAAAGCTAAAATGAGCAAAGAAAGTGAGGTTCATGTAGCCCCTCAGTTTAATATGAGGGAGGCAACGATACACTGGGACAAAGATCATAAAAATCTAGGATTCTGCATACACACTGCTTGGTCAGGGCAAGCTCTGCTTTAAAAAAGAAACCAGTGGGCCAGGGATTTAGCTCAGTGGTTCTGCCACGTGCCTCATAAGTGCAAGGTCCCAAGTTCTAGCCCCAGTACTGAAAAAAAAAGAAACTAGAAATCTAAGCTATGCATTATGAGTGAAGTTTTTTCTTGCAGTGCTAGGGATGGAGCCCAGGGTTCTGGCCCAAGCTGGCAAGCACTCACCATTTAGCTGCACCCTAGTGCCACGTTCTTTTTTTTGAGACAGGGTCTCACTTTGTAGTTCAGGCTGGCCCTGAACTCATTATGTAGCTCAGGCTAGCCTCGAATTTGAGGCAATCCTCCTGCCTCTGCCTCCCAAGTGTTGGGATTACAGGCATGAGCCACCACACCCGGCCACATGTTCATTTTTGGATGCTTTCTCCATTAAACCTTTTCTTGGCTCTCAGTTTCCTGCTGGCCTTAGCTCTGTATGCTGGCTCAGAATGTATGTGCCGTGAAACCCCAGGACTGGGAGCCTGGGCAGTCAGAACTCTCCTCTGCAGGCAAGTTCCCAGGCCCCAGGCTTTAGCTATGTGCTCCTGTGTTCCTTGCCAGACCATTTTCTCACCTTGGTGCCTTTGCACCTGCTCCCTGACTGAAGCGCTGAGCCCCACCCAGACCACTGTAGTGTTTCCTGTTTGCTTTGCTTAGCCATTGATGACTCCTATGCATCTGTACTATTGTGTGTGCTCGTCACCTTTCATGCTCCCAAAACCCACAGAACTGTGTCCCATCTCCCTCCACACTCCTAGCATCTGCTCCTATACCATGTGCTGAATGACTGTTCTACCCACTCCTCTCCCACCCTGACTTCACAAAAAATGCAAGTTCATCACCCTGTGCCTCATGTGTCAGGACAGGAAAGTACCTCTAAAGAGACAGATATGCTATACCCAAGATATACCAACTAGCTGGAAAAACACATGAATAGGCCAGGGATTTAGCTCAGTGGTGCCGCCAACTGCCTCCCAAGCGCAAGGTCCCAAGTTCAATCCCCAGTACTAAAAAAAAAAAAGAAAGAAAAACACATGAATAAAGCATGGCGCCCTAAGCATTTTTACAAACAGATATTTGGAGTGGGACAAAAATTGCTGAGGAGCTTCTACCTCCAAACCTGCAATAGCTCTACTTTTTCAAAGGTGAGTAAGACGCGGAGGAGACTAATTCAGAGTTGGGCACTGCTGCATTTCAGATATTTCTAACATCTGGATGCACATGGAGAACACAGAGTGGAAGCTTTTGAGAGAATAGCTGAAGCCCAGTATGGTGCCACACTAACACCATCCCAGCTATTTGGAAGGCTGAGGCAGTTGGATCCTAAGTTTGAGGCCAGTCTGGGCCACTTAGTGAGACCCTGTCTCAAAATAAAAGTGAAAAGGGATGAAGATACAGCTCAGTGGTGGAGTGCTTGCCTGGCATGTGGCAAGGCCCTGGGGCTCCATCCCCAGTACGTGTACACACACACACACACGCACGCACGCACGCACGCACACACACACACACACACGAAGAGAAACAGCCAGGAGCTGTACAATGAGAATGGCAAGGAATGGAGCTAGGAGGACCAGGACAAGAAAAGGTGCCCTTGGGCTTCCCTGAGACCTCCAGAACTGCCTCCCCTCCCTGCAGCCTAAACCCAGGGCTTGCTCACTTGGGATGGCCCCTCTTCCCCATCACTCCCTCCCCCACACCCTCCCCTGGCCCACCATGACCAAGTGCTTTCTCTTGTCCCACACTCAGGAACTTGAGTGTCATTGGAGGACAGTGGCCCTGGGGACACAGATTCCTAGTCTACAGTCCTCCAGGGAATCCTCAGGGCCTTCTGTTATCCTCCCTGTGCTCAGGTCACTGCCCTCTCTCACTTCTCCCATCAGCCCTGACAAAGCTTCAAATTCTCCATCTCTGACTCCAATTTGCCTCCCCTCACCTGAGCAGACACAGAAGCAGCCAGGACTGGGACACCTTCCACTTGCCCATGGGCATCCACAACCTCCAGCTCAGCCAAAGAGCTGCTGGCCTTCTGGTCCCCTCTCTTGTCCCCCTTTTGTTTTTACCTTGTCTCCTTGGGCTGGTTCTTTCCCCTTGATGTATGCTATTTCTTTCCTCCCATTCTCTCTCCTTCTCTAGTTTTTCTGGAGTGCTGGGGATGGAACCCAGGGAGTTGCATGTGCTAGGTAAGTGCTCTACACTGAGCTGCACCCCATCCTGGCACGAGCTGTTTCACACACAACCTGCTCCTCAACCACAGGCCCCCCTTAGCCAGCGATTTCCCTTTCTTCCCTATCATAGGCAAGGTTCTAGAAAGATCTCCTACATTTCCTGTGCATATTTTTCTAACCTTCTATTCACTTCTTGGCCCAAAGCAACGAGCTTCCTCCCCCAGTTTTCAAATGACGCTCATGCCAAGGTCCCCAATGACCTTGTGGTCAGACCTATGCACATCCCCACCATAATCTCCTGACTTTTCTTCTGCCCCATTCCCAACGCTTGGTACCCTGGGCCCTGTGAATGGCCTCTGCTTGCTCCCTTGATACCCTCACTCCCTGTGCTCTGCAGTGAACCCTGGGTCCTCCTCCCTGAAGCCTCTCCATGGCAATGCACAGCCTATAAGTCTTCAAAGGCATCCTGGTAGCCTGCCTTGCCCAACCGCCCCCACCACCACCCTAGGCCTGGTCCTCTAGAAGGTTCTGGCCTGGCCTAAGTGCACACAGTGCCTCCAATGTCACTGTCCATGCCCCAGCCTCTCCCAAGACTCCTGGAGGCTGGGCTCACATCTGACCCATCCTCCAGTCTCCAGTATGTCTATGCCTCAGGGAAGGACCAGGAAGTGTGCATGACATGAATGAATGACTCAAGGGCTTTCACTACCATGCACACCTTGGTGACCCCCAAATTGATCATCCATAGCTCATCCCTCTCCCACTTCCAAGGACACACACATCTACTTTCAGGCACATCAGCCTCCAGCAGGTGTCTCTAAAAGCATCTCAAATTTTGCCTCTGCACACCAGTAGTGCAGCCCCCACCTCCTTCACATTGAAGAAACATCTGGAGCTTCTATTGGGCACTATGGCACACATCTGTCATCCCAGCACTTAGGAGCCTAAGCCAGAGGATCACTGAGAGCTGGAGGTCAGGCTGAACTACATAGTGAGTTCAAGGCCAGCCTGGGCTATGTAGCAAGGCCCTGTCTCAAAACACATTTGGAGCTGCTGCCGCCTGCCTCACAAATGCAAGGTCCTGAGTTTGATCCCTGGTACAAAAAAACCCCAAAAACATTTGAAGCTACCACTCCTGCACCCCACTACTCTTAGCCATATTGGCTGTGGAGCTGCTCATTTATGCATAGTGGTCCTCTTTGGTGCACACACAGGCCTGAGGAGGGGGACTGCTGTATTCTGCTCAGCTGTGCTTTCCAGTACCCCAAAGCCTTCAGAAATGTTTGCCAAATATCTAAATGAATGGACAGCGGAGCTGGTTCTAACACTTCTGCTGGCACACCTGCTTGCACCTGCAAGTTTCTCTTGCTGTCTCAACCTCCCCAGGAGTTTAGGACCCTGAAATTAAAAGCAATGATATCACCAGGAGTTTCTTTCCATGTCATTGTTCACAATCTGCTTGAGTTGCTAGCAACTGGGAAGCACTCCTTACTAAGGCTCAAAGGCTGAGGCTACAAGGGGTTTTCATGGCTTCTATACAAATGGTGAAAAATCACTTGAATTTAACTAATTCCAATTTTGTGGCAGGACAAAGGCCTGTGTCAGATGTCTGCTGAGAGCTTTAGTTTTCCAACCTCTTCTTTGCGGATTTGGTCCTTTCTATTTCATTTTTCTTAATACTCAGCAGCTGCATATTAATTAGGATGCTAATGACTCACAGGCTTTCCTGGGCCTGTATTCACCAATTAGCTTTAATAAACAAAATGCATGTTGTCCTCTCCGATGGCTTCCCTGGCTCCCAGGCCAGCTTCTGGAGCAAGGCCAGGGAATGGAAGCAAGCCTGACCCAGCACGCCTGGTATGTGTGGCCTTCATGGGGAAGGGTGTGGGGTGGGGGCTGTGAACACATTGCCGCATTCATCTATTATGTCTGTCCTTCCAAGGAGTCCCTGATTCGGCTTTGAGGATTAGGACCTAGTTCCCTGGCAGGCCACAGGCTGGCAGAGGGCCCGGAAAATGGGTCTAAGCGAAGAGCCCATCTGTTCCCTCCAGGTAAAGCTGTGATTGGCAGGCATGTGCGCCAGCACCACCCGCTGCTGGGCCCTCCCTGCGTGGCCTCAAACAGATAAACAAATAAACAATCCGCCAGCCACTTCTGACCACCACGGGAGGTACAGTCCCAGCAGAGGCAGGCTAATCAAACACATGAGGAGGAACACAACAGCACCCCTGGCACTTGGGCAAAGCCATGTTTTGCTGAAGTACTGCCAGGAAGGGGGAGGTTTGCATTGAAGCTGATGAGCTACTTCCTCACCCTCTACTTTTCACCCCTGAAATGAGTTAACATTTTAATCATGTTGCTGAGCAGCTGCTGCTGGATCTATTAACCGGCCCCCGCACTGATTTTAATCCATCTAGTATCTGGCCCAACGCTCTTGTGGAGCTCCTTGAAATCTCTAAGTGATCTGCAATGTCCGTGTCTCTTCATCACACAAACTCAGGTCTAAGTGTGTTATCTGGAGCAAGATTATCAGACTTCAGCCATTTCTTCCTTGTATGATCTCTATTTGCTGGCACAGAACTGCAAACCATTCCACTCTGCTTTCCCACCAAGGATTAGGATAGACAGGGGAGGCTGGCTTTGTATCTGGAGTCCTCAGGGCCCTGTCCTGAGCCACTACTCATTTTGTCCCTATGTCCCTCCCATAACTGCCACTGAAACAATGACTGCCCCAACCAACATGTCCAGCCCCTCCCCTACCCTGAGTTCTGGATCAGAAAATCCACTGGGCTGGACATATTTATGTAGATGCTCCCAGGCAGCTCAAAAACAACAAAAACAAGGGCAAAAATGGAACTTGAGTTCTTGTCTTTGTTGCATAAGCCAGTACCTGTGAGAAACTATAAGGCAGAAAGCCGGGGGGGGGGGGGGGGCAGAGGCCTGCTGTAAGCACTGAACTGGCTGTGGGGGCCTGATTTGTAGTATTTGCCAGCAGCCATGGTACAAAGACCCCCACCAGAGCCAATGTCAAGGTACCAACATGAAGTCATTATGTGCTGGCTTGGGAGGAAGTGTGTGCAATCAGCTCTGGGAGGCCAGAGGAGCCTGCTCCAACACACCATGGCCAGAGACATACCTGTCATCCACTTCCTCAACTTTTCTCTTTCTCCTGGCTGGATGCTAACATCTACTGGAGCCTCCAACTCCATCATCCTCCCAGCCACTCTCCACAAACTAGCCAGGGTCTCTGTATGACAGGGACCTGAACACTTCACTTCTATAACCCAGCAGTTCTCCTCCCAAATACAGTCATGCCCCCATATCCACCAGGAATTAGGTCCAAGACCTCCTTGGATACCAAGATTTGCAGATGTAAGCCGTGGACAGTGGTGCACACATGTAATTCCAGCACCTGGGAGGCTGAGGCAGGAGAATCACTGTGAGTTTGAGGCCAGTCTGAGGTACATAGTGAGGTGAAGACCAACCTGGACTACATGGTGAGACCCTGTCTCAAAAACAAGGGCTGAGGATTTAGCTTGGTGGCACAGCACCTGCCTTGCAAGCGCAAGGTCCTGAGTTCAATCCCCAGTACCAAAAAAAAAAAAAAAAATTGGGCCTGTGTGGTGGTGCATGACCCAGTTCCCATCTCCAGTTTGAACCCAGCCCAGGCAACTTACAGAGATCCTGTATCAAAATGAAAACCACAAAGGGCTGGGGTGTGGGGCCCATTCCCGGGCCAGTACTCACCTGGCCAGGTCCTCGACAGGTTCCTTGGTGGCGCAGCTGTCCTCACAGATCAGCTGCTCCTCGCCCTCTGCCATGGCCGGAAACGCCTGGTCACTCAACTTTTCGTGGGGCAGGTCTACCTGCGGGCATGTCGGGTGCTGAGTGGAGGTGATGGCACGCGGACAGGGAACACACAGGGCGCCCCAGAGCGGCCAGGGCTGTGGGCCGGACCCTCAGAGGCGCCGTGGGCGGAAGTCGCACTGTTCCCGCGTCAGTCAGGGCGCTGGGTAGGTTCCTCAGGAAATTGGGGACAGGCGGGACGCGAAGGGGCCCAGATGGTAGGAAAGTGGTCAGATTCAGGACTGCGGGGAAAGCCCAGTATAGCGGCTGCTCTTTGCCCGTCTGCCAATCCGCCCGCCGCCCGCATTAAGGGAACCAGCCCCACGTACTTCGAGTCGCTCCATCTTTTCCCGCCTTCGCGCTCACGCCTTCTGCACATGCGCATACCCTGTCCGCGGCACGCGCTTCGGAGCGTGCTCCCGGCCCCGCCCCCGCTGAGCAAGGGCCCCCTCAAGGGGCGGGACCAGGCGTTAAGCGGCCGTTGAGAGGTCCAGAGGTTGCGCGCGAAGCCGGCGCCACCCAGAGGAAAGGGTCAGCCCTCAGCCCTGCGTGTGCGCATGCACGGAGCTCCAAGCCGGGTGGTGACGAGTGTTATGTTCATTCATTCTGTAGATCAGTCCACCCACTCTATCTGGAGAAATCTTTCCGATACAAAGTTCTGATCAGGGTCGGGGATTTAGTTCAGTGGTTCCACCGCCTGCCTCGCAAGCAGAAGGACCCGAGTTCGATCCCGGATGCCAAAAAACAAGCGAAATTCTGATTTTGTTCGTTTTGCGTTTTGAGACAGTGTGTGTAGCCCAGACTGGCTTTGAACTTTAGATCCTCCTGCCTCAGCCTCTGGAGGGCTGCCTTTCAAATTCTGCCTTCCTTGATTACCACTACAACTATTTCCCAAAGAGTCTTCATTCACTACTTTGAATCAGTTGCCTGTGCAACTTTGTTCCAAAAGTAGAAGCTCCTTGAAAGCAAAGTGAAGTCTGTTAGTAACAGCAGTAGCTACATGGTAACAAACATGACAAGCGTTTACAAAGACCTCTGGCTACTGAAGAAGCCAATTCAACAAAAACAAAAACTGGGATGGACGCGGGAGCAGGACCCTGTAGTTCACACCAACGGAGACGCTGAGGAACAAAGATCAATTGAGCTCAGTTTTTCCAAGTCAGGCTGGGCAACATAGGGAGACTTCCTCTTAAGGGGATGAGGGGCTTGGGATGTAGCTCAGTGGTACAGCACTTGGCTCCTCTGTGTGCAAGGCCCTGGGTTCTAGCAACAAAAACACACAAATGGGTAAGAGATTTGAGTATGTGCTAAGGCCCCGTACCATAACGTAAGTTCAGTGTGAGGCATTAGCCAGGAGGCCACAGCAGAACAGAGACCAGGGAGGCTGGGTTGGATAGTCAAGCAGGCTCAAGCTGCTTAATGCAAGGCTTTCAGACTCTGCTTGGATTGTCTGGGAAGGAGGTGTGGCTGCCACAGGGTCCTTGTAAGGGAGGTAGCAAGAATCCCTCACCCTGTCCAACCCTTCTTTTTTTGCTTTGAGACAGGATTTCACTATGTAGTTCAGGCTGGCCTTGAACTCATTGTGTAGTCCATGTTGGCTTTGAACTTGTGATGATTGTCAGGAGGCCACAGCCTCCTGAGTGCCGTAATCACAGGTGCGTGCCACCATGCCCAGCAGGTCCAACCCTTCTTTATCAGGCTGTGTCCCCAACCACACTTCGACTACAGCACATCTTGATGTGCACATAGTGAAAAAGGTTATGTTTAAATCTGGACTCTACCAGCTGGGTGATCACAAAACTGACCTTCAATCTCCAAACCCATCTTCATCTATGACTTAGGTGATAATCTAAAACACCAAGCTGTTGCCAAGGTTTCAGGGATAGAACAGCTGGTGCGTAACATGGGTTCAACGAGTAGTACATTGCCATTTTCCAAAATGCATCTTCCTGCCTCACTGGTTTTTCTGTTTGTTTCTGGTACCAGGCATTGAACTCTGGACCTTGCGCTTTTGAGGCAGGAGCAGTGCCACTGAGCTAAATCCCTGGTCCTGCCCCACTGGTTTTGAACATGAGGATTTATAAAAATATGTATCTTATTGTTTTTGTTTTTTTGGTACTGGGGATCGAACTCAGGACCTTGCACTTTCGAGGCAGGCATTGGAACCACTGAGCTAATTCCCCAGCCCTAAAAAGAAAATATCTTTTTTTTTTTTTTTTTGTACCAAGGATCGAACTCAGAACCTTTCGCTTGTGAGGCAGGCC